>VOMN01137397.1:0-29411 GCA_014899125.1 Orchestia grillus | reverse complement strand
AATTTAACATCACTGAAATATTTCCTCAACAATTCCAAAATTTGTTTCTTTGTTTGTTTTGAGAGCCAAAATAAGGGAAAAAATGACCATGCAGTGTCAGCTATGGGTTGAATATTAGAAAAATATTCATGTATTTGTTGCATATGTACTCTTAATCTAAAATAATTTTTTTAGAAATTAATCTACTCATATGCAGGACTTGTGTATCATTTCTGAAAGAAGAATATTATGTTTTGGCTGTGTATTTTTGTCTAACGTGATTAGCATCTCTTATTATTTGTATTCTTGTTAAATTTCTGAAGTGTAATAATTGTTATAATTTTGTGTATCACTATTTAAGTGAAATTCTTTTTTTCAAGGTGTTTTACTGTTGCCATCATGGGTGGTTTTCACAGTCGACAAAATGCATGTGTCCAAATACTGGATTCAGGAGGAGCAAACAGCGCCTACAGATATCCTCCTCGTATGGGTAAGCAGAGTAATCAAAAGTTATTGTTGTGATGCATAAGCATTGTATGAAGATTTTCTTCGCTGATATACCTATTTCTGGTATTTATGTAGTTTACAGTACTATGAATTGTGTGTTTATCACTTATTACATACTATACTAAAAATCTAACTTCTAGTGCAATTGATGTAAGTACGTAAAAGTATGTTTGATAATTTAAAAATCCCTAGGGTAGAGATTGGTGTGCAAAAATGAATTTTTCTTCATTATTTTTATTGAGATGAAACAATACTTAGAAGGCATGCAGCTTCTTTGGAGATATTCAAATCTGTTAATGGGTATTGACATCATATGATGTCCGTGGGGTTGTTGCAGTCCTGTGGTCTCTGTCAATTGCACATATCGTGTGAATGCACTGCCAGCCACCTTGGCAGTGACCTTTAACAGGTTAAGGCTCTGCACCATGTACGTACAACCTCAGTCATACACTGATACTAGCTGTGCTTATTTTTGTGGCTTGCTGAATTAGTACTTCTCTGAATTCAATATACTTATGCATACTGAGAATCTGTGCTAGTTGCTGGGGATTGTTCAGATTCAGTCTATATAACTTCTCAGATTCATAAGTAGGTGTCTTGATATTTTATTTTCTACTTTATACTATTTTTTGTTTTCTATTATAGGTAGATTTTCTTATTTCTATTTCAAAACTATACAACTTCTGTGGTTATTGTATTTTCAAATAATATGTACTTCTAAGTAATCTTTTGTTCAGTAGTGAAAACTTATTAAGAAATTACACAAAAATTGTCACATCCTCAGGATTACTAATGAAATTCAGAATATGGTTTATGATCAAAAGATAATTTTTCAGAGGCACCTGTTCTACTTTAAATTTTTATAATTGTTGATATTCTCCAATATATATAGTATAAATATTTCCCACGTTGCATTTGAGTGTGCTGTGAAGTTCCTTAACATTGGCTTCCCAAAGGTATAATGATTGTACATTCAAGTTGCTATTTTTCTGTTCCTTGATATTACAATATTATATGCAGATGTAAAATTTTAACATTTTTTATACATACAAGATGAACAGAAAATCTTTGGACTAATTTTCAGTTGTCTATAGTGATGGTTATAATCTTGATTGATTAATCACCAATTGTATATTTTCAGGTTTATTCTCAAAATTTAGTATTTGTTTCTAAAATGAGAAATAGAGAAGCTATCATGAAATTCAGCACATGAGTTAGACCTATTCTGAGATCATTAAATTACTTCGAGTACCTGAGTTAACTGTTTATCATATTCAGTAGAGATTCAAAGAGCTTACCACTGCTGAGGATTGCCTGCAAAGTGGTTGACCAAGATCCATTTGCACAACAAAAGTAATTAAACCAAGTCCATGAGAGAGTAAGGGGGAACCCAAAGAGGTTAATTGGACAAATGGCAAATTATAAGGATGCGAGTAAGACTTTGATGAGAAATATACTCTAAAGTGACCTTGGACTGTCTTCTTTAAAAATAAGAAAGCACCAACAACTCGCAGATCTCCAGACAAAAACGAAAAAGGCTTGACATTTAAAAATGTTTTCTCAACAAGCTGAAGGATGGTGTGCAAGCTGGAAAGATCATTTTTTCAGATGAAAAACTCTTCACAGTTGAAGTTAAATTCAGTTCACATCATGATAGTGTTGGCTAAGAGCTCAGATGTCAATCCAGATTCTGTAAGAACTAAGAACTGTTTATTGCAGTCAAAAACTGGTTTTTGTGATAGTATTGGCCGGGATATCATAAACATTAAAATCTCCCCTCATTTTTGTTAGAAGGTGTGACAACTCTGAGTGCTATATCAAAGATATGTTGACTCCAGCACTCTGTGAGATGAAAAAGTACTTCAAAGATTAGGTTTTCACATTTCAACAGGATGGAGCACCTTCCCATACCTCAAACTAAACTCAAGAAAGGTGTTATCATCATTTTTGAAGGTTTTGGAGTAAGACAATGTGGTCTCCAGCTTCCCCTGACTTAAATCTTATAAGTTTTTGTGTCTGATCAGTGCTGGGAACCAAGGCTTGCTTTGTTTCTCACCACAATGTTGACTCTCTTAAGCAGTCACTTGAGAGAGAATGGGTCAAAATACTTCAAGAAATTTTACATGTCTGTTGAAAGTTTCTGGCAAAAAATTGAGGATGTTGTGCAGGCAGATCAAGGGCAACCACATTGAAAAATGATTTTTTAAATTAGATTCATGTACCATAGTAAGTGTTCTGTTCAAGTTTTGTTTCATTGAATAAATTCCCCTAATAAAAATTAGCATTTCATTTGGTCCCAGGACTTTTTGCGCACTCTGCACGTAGGTAATATGTACAGTGTAATTTTTAATGATGGGGGAAAAGAATCAATTCATATTGCATCAAGCAGATTTTGACAAATTGAACATCTAAGACATTGTGAGATGCACCTATTTTATTTGATATCATTGTATCCTGAGAGAATATCTAAAGGGGAGAGTTTATCATAAGATGTGAGTAGTGATTTTAAATGATGGTACTAAAAAGAATTTGTAATAATTTTTGAAATAATTAAAGGATTTGGATAAAACTAAAAAGCAACAGAATCCTGAGTTATAAGTTTTAATTCAATTATTTATTAAAGATGATATTTGTGTGCAGAGTCTGTTCATAATGGCTATGATTTCTTTCTAAACGGATGCCTTGAACTGGTGTAGATCTGTTGACTTATCATGGTAAATTCTCTCTTTAGGCATCTCATAAGAATACAGTGTTATCAAATAAAATTGGTATGTCTCAGAATTTCATAGATGCTTTATTTTTAAAATCTGTCTGATCTAATTAGAGTTGATGAAAATATATTTGGTACAACCTTTAAATATCACCTGGTATGTAGATAATCATAATTTACCATACTCACTCTTAAGTTTAGAAATGATATGAGTACAATATTTTTTTCAGGTAACTATTTCAGCAGTCACTTCATTATGGGAGGAGAGCGTTTTGACACGGCCATCCCTGAAATGTATCTATTTGGCGAGAATATGGACCTCAATTTCCTTGGGTCTCGTCCATCACCTGTGAGTGCTTTCCTTTCTCTTATACCAAAAGTTGCATGTAAATGATTTACTTATTTGATGTCCATTAGCTAAATTAATCGATTTTTTAGCACACTCAAGAGCTTTTCCTGCCTTTGTGTTAATGAGTTATAGAAAAGCTGGGTTCACATTTTTATTTTTTTATTTTTTGAATATTTCTATGTCATCATATACACTAGAGGAAGAGGTACAAATGTGAAACAAGGGTTCCAACATGGAATACCATATTATCTGGATTTGCAGGTGCTGCATCCTGGTAGTAGCACTGCGAATGGCAAGTTTTACAGTCCGCCAGTCTAGCTTGTTTCTTTTATGGGAAAAGGTCGTGATTTACAAGCAGTAGAGATTTTAAACAAATCTTTGAGATCTTTAAACAAATTTAAATCAAATTAACAACAAAGTTTTGTTGGTATAGCATAAAATTTTTTATCCCATGAAGTCTTGAAATATCTTAAAAATTTTTGGGCCTTTATGCCCTGGCCTCATTGGGGTGCCGCCGCTTTGTGCGCATGGTGCGCCTTTGCATAACCTCAAGCTGTTGAATGAGACAGTTTCCCTCTGCCAATCCCTTTGAGTTTATAACATACCTATATTAGTTTAGAGCATATTCATCAGAGATAGCAATCATGTATTATTGATTGCTTGGTTACCATCATACTCTGCTGCACTTTTTGAGGTTATGACTGCCAAAATTGTGGTACCCCAAACACCTGTGTAATACTGGTCTTCCATACCTACCTTGCAATCAAGATGTAAAGTGCTTGTTTTGCTCTGTATAGTTTTCAGCTGATAAGGAACTGGGGGAATATTGAGTTATGTGTGAAATATACAACATGTGGACAGTTGTAGAGTGAGTTGGTTATGACAATGAGGGTTATATTTGTGATTATTGTAAATGGAAAACTCAATTACATGTACAGTATTATGCCATTTGTTCAATAAAAGGTAGAGTAGGTATTTTACTCTGTTGTCAGCAATGAAAATATATCATTTTATGATTAGGACTAATAATTGTGAACTAATTGAATATTATTTGTGGGATTCTATATATGTCTCCCATTTTCCATAAGAAAAAAAAAGTGCTTTCTTTGAAAATTAAGTTTCTTATGTATTTCAAATTGTCCTACGCAGTTTGAGTCTCTAGCTATTGAATTAGTAGTGTATATTCATGTTGTGCAGCATTTCACAATGGTTTCTTTCTTAGTGCAATAATAAGTAACAGGAAACCAAATGGTGTACCATGTATGCATCTCTTCCTCTAGTATCTATCAATAGGAGCAACATCTTGACTTAGTGATGAAAGTGCCTGTAGGCTAAATTACATCAACTAATATGGCTCATTGAAAACTTGTATTGTTGGGCACATTTCCTCAAGTTGAAAGCTTCAGCAAGTACCTTGGTATGTTACTACAGGCATTTGTGTGTTGGTGATGGCCATCATTTTGCTAATGCTGTACCATCTACTTCTGTCTCTAAATCTAGCAGTTATCACATGCCTATAGTGGACTGCATTGGTTCTAGTTAGGTATGATATTAAGCATTTTCGTTTGACAAATGTGACATGTTCTGAAATGTAACTGAAATTGAATGCTGTGACTAATTTTATGTTGGAATTATGATGACTTGATCATTCCATATTGTAAAGTGTTCATGTTTCTTAGTTCTTGCATTTGTTTGTTGTTCATTCAATGTTGAGATGCCCAAATTTTTTGCCTAGCTTTTATTGTCATTAATATTTCTTGGTGAAATAAGTTGAATTGCTTCTTCTAATGCTATGTCCTTTTTTTACTTCCATCAACCTGGCTAACTAGTACATGCTTTTTCTGGGCAAGTAAGCACTTGAATATAACCCTATGTACATTTGGTTATTATTGTTATGATTTTTGTTATTACAAGTTACTCCTTTAGTTTACTTTATTTTTCATGCCAGTAATGGTGTAATGATGCAGTTCCTTAAAATGCAATGACATCAACTGTTTTTGCAGTTCCCATACCCTGCACCTTCCTCGAGCGAGCCCAGCAAGACCCTGAAGGCGCTCATCAACATCAGGAAGGAAAGCGTGAAGCTAGTCAAGGTGCCTGAAGAAACACATTCCCTCAAAAGCAGCGAGACTGTGGAGACTCTGAAGACTGTTCCATCAGACCCTGCTGCGCCAACTCCTGCCCCCCAGCAGGCCAGGGACCACACTGCTTTCAACATAGAGTTCACCTTTGATTGCGACGTGCGCTGTGCCATCACCATCATGTATTTTTGCAAGGAGGAGAGCACGAGTCAGGGGCTTCAGTGAGTCATGCTTTACTTCTCACAATTGAGGCATTCATTCTGCTACAGTGTTTACATTTGCTGTCGAATATGATGTACTAGTTATGAATGAAACGATTTGCACTGCATCCTTCTGTATTTGGTTCCGAGTAGATCTAGTCATAAATAGTTATGAATGAAACGATTTGCGCTGCATCCTTCTATATTTGGTTCCGAGTAGATCTTGTCATAAATAGTTATGAATGAGACGATTTGCGCTGTATCGTTCTGTATTTGGTTCCGAGTAGATGTAGTCATAAATAAAACCATAGCAGCAGGTGTCAAACATGACACCCGAACTCGTAACGAAAACTTAGCCAAACTGCCATTAAATGGCAAATTGATGCTAATGGTGCATCATGAACCTTGAAATCTCGCGCCATGTCATGACAAAAGACCATAGGTACTTATCGATTGAGATATGTTATGATTTCATTTGCATACTTCTTCTGTCGTGTTATTGGTAGCTGCCATTGACATAAAAATCCTTTACTCACCAGATACATCCCGCGCGACGCCTCGATGAACTCAGAAACTTACCACTATAAGAAAGGTGCTAATCAGCAATTCTCTCAGGTAAGTAGGTATTAATAGGTCTTGAATTTTCGATGAAGTAGCTGTTATCAAACGAAGGTTGTCTTTTTAATTTTTCTAGATTGAATGTTTCGAAGAATAAAGTACACCACTAGTCTAATACCCAAGTCGTGACTATTCGTTTCATTAGTGAGTTCGTACTTCCATTCGGCTACAATTCTGGTCGTCTTTTACAAATTCTGTTGCCGTTCTGCCGATGTTCTAAGTGTCAACATTCTGCCGATATTTAACGTATCCACGTTGATAAACCCTGAGGGGAAAAAACGCGTTATTCTGCTCTGCTGGAAGTTCAAATTCCATTTGTAAGTTGATGCTGTGCAGCCGCGGTATGCTAAACTTCTAGTTTGCGATAAGGCCGAGTTCGTCACTTGGTGCACTTGAATTGTCAAAGCTATTGCTTGTTCTGATATGCACGCGTATCGCTTACTTCACGTTCACAGGTTTGCAAAATGTGAGCTTCTGGTCAACATGAGATGCTCATGGTTCATCTCGTTAGACGTAACGAAAGCCTGACTTTCACAGCAGAGATGACGCGAAGTTCGCTGAAAGATTAGGACTTAAAACGGGTTCTCAACCCTTCGAATCTTGAAAGGAAATTTCAATCCAAAGGATTTCGTATGGAAATCCAAATAAATTTTTTACTCGTGAACTTTATCAACAAAATTTATTGAAAGAGTATTATAACAAGCCGTTCAACAATTGTGTCTAACTCATAGATTTCTGTCGAGGGAATCGTAGTCGAATTTAAAACCACAAAACGAACAAAGGTAAAAACATTCTTTCAAATTTTATTTTTTCTAAATCTTGCGTGCACTTCATGGCTCATTAACAGTAAAAGATATTGTAAAAGAGAGAAGAATGAGTTAAATGCACAACATTGATCCAAAGTACTCCGTCATTATAGAAAGATACTATTATTTCTTACTTTGAGGTACCAGTGTCTTGAGTGATGAAACTTTAGGCAATATTTTTGCAAGTCAATTGCATCAAACCGTTTACTTTTTCTTATTGTTCAAGATGTATTAAAATGTACACTGAATCCATTTCTTATAGCGTGTGATGATTAGATACAAAAATAATTATTTTTCTATTCGGTTAAGCCTCGGAGAAAAGAGCTTAGAGCGAAAATTTTTAAATCTCTTTCAGTCCATGCGGTGCAAATGTATCCAGTTTTCAATTTTTCAGTTGCTTTCAGTGCTGGGAAACAGTTATGCGAGACTTTGTCGGTTTCGATACTAGTTTTCGAACGGTAGTTTTCTGGTTCTGAGAGTCCAAGGCATTCAGTTAATAATTTTTGAAAATAGTGGTCGTCCTTTTCGATTGTTTTCAAGATCATTCTCTGAACAAAAACATCTTTGTAGTTGATTTTAATAATACTATTATCATGCGCTACTGTACGATCCCAAAATACTGCATAGACATATTGACCAAGTTTGTGTTCATATAGTGAGATTTTTCCATATAATTTTTTTTTGTAATCAATAGGCTTGTAAGTGACTATATTAAATTAATATATGTACAGTAAAAAATGGAGACGAAGGTGAACATTTTGTATACTCAGATTATTTCGTTAAAAGGAAGGATCAACGACCTTTAAAAAAACGCATTTCGTGTGTGTCTACCAGGTGGTATCTTTTAACGAAAGCTTTAGGTATTACAAATTCTCGCATGAAAGTTTATCATGCACGGGAACACGTTTATTTCAAATTCAACGATTTTTTGTCATGGACAAATGCATTGATCATTTTCATGCATTTCCACTTGAATGTGATGTACTAAGACTTCTTTGTAATTTGAGCAGTCGACGCACATGTTCTACCCGGGCAACCACGAGGAAACGGACTTGATGTACTACTTCGAGCGCGACATGTTCCCTGTAGTGATTTACTGCGTGGCTGAAGAGGGAGAGGAGCCTCGGCAGAGCCAAGCTACCATTGGAGTGATTGAAAAGCAGTCGGATGGCTATATTCTGAAGGCCCTCAAGCAGAAACTTTTTGTCCATGGTTTGTGCTATCTTCTACAGGAAATTTATGGCATTGAGAACAAGAATTCAGATTTCCAAAAAAACAGCGATGAAGAGACTGAAGACAATGGAGCAGAGTGTGTCATTTGCATGAGTGACCTTCGAGACACCCTGATTTTGCCGTGCCGGCACCTTTGCTTGTGTAACTGTTGCGCTGACTCCCTCCGCTACCAGGCCAACAACTGCCCCATCTGCCGCGCTCCATTTAGGGCTCTTTTGCAAATCAAGGCTTTGCAAAAAACTGGTTGTGGAGGTCAGTTATCCATTCAAGAAGGAGGGGACGTACCTGCGGGTTACGAAGCCGTCAGTTTAATTGAAGCCCTAAATGGTCCATCAGTTGCGCCTCCCGTTCAGCCTTCGGCGCCCTCGAACAACGATTTGTACGTCAGACTGCCCCAGTACCCGGTGACAGGCACGCCGACAGTGAAGGCACCACACAGCGATCGCACCGCAACTAACCTCGAAGACTCCACTACGCAGACAGACAACAACAATGAACTTCAGCACGTGAGGATGTCTGTTTTGCTCGCTTCTGAAGAAGCTGAGAATTATGCTGCCACTCCGGATCTAAGAAACAATGCTACTAACAGTCCTCCGCCTTCCGTAGCCACGTCCCCTGATTCTGAAACGCGACCAAGAAGCCGGAAAAGCTCTGGCGTACACAAGCATAGCAAAAGGCATTCTATGGATTCTGTCAAAGTGGTCAATGAATTTAAAAACCAGGTAAATATGATGCGATTTATTTAATGATAATATAAAGTCCGCTGCAACGCTGTCTCATTCTGGGTTGCGCTTAATAATTAATAACCGACAAACTTATATCTGCTTGAACGTTATCCATTGCTCACTCTTGTGTTCTCTGTAGGTAATAGACTTACGTCTCACGTAGCATTCCTTTTATTTTATCTTTGTCTCGTTTCACTTCTGACTTTGTTTCTTTGTTGACCAGCTTTTTGTTTAGTGTCTTTGTCTGTATGTCCAAACCGCATTGTTATTCTGCACTTGACCCTCATGTAGCACATCAGTTTAGCGTCGCACCGCGTCCTGCCTCTCTGTTTCGCACCTCGTCGTCACTCGTGCTGTTAATTTTATACGTCTCATCTCAACACGTCTAGCTTTTTTTCCGTGCTATTTTCATGCCCCAAATCTGATGCCCACCCTAAATTGGAGGTACGATTATCTCCTCACACAAACTTTTTCACACTCACGCCAATATCGATGAATTTCAACATGCATTGAAATGCATACCATATCAACTCGTCAGTACTCAATATAATGTTTCCAACCTTGCGCTCGCAGTAGTCACAATCGATCCTGAGTAGTATTCAAAATGAATCATTCAACCCATTATTTCTATACTCTACCGCTCATTCATGTTTCCCAGAATTTCTTATGTAGAGATTTTCAATACCACTGCGTCGCACTATTTGATCAATCGTTAAGGGATTGTTAAATATAGTATGATTTCTTTTTAATATTTATAAAGAATGAATTTAACGCATTTATTTGTTACGTAATTTAACGGCATATAATACCATGGGTGCCTAAAAAGTATTTTCTGAATACGTCATGACTAATTATGGTGCGGTGACAATGTTTACGACACTCGTTATGTTTTGAGTCGCATTAGCTATATTATCTTATTGCTGACCCTTCTAAACTCACTGACGAATCTGTTAAATTTTGTTAAATTAACGTCCAATGTGGAAATCAGTAGATCACTCCTCCACTTTCTCTATAGGTTCAAAACGACAAGAAACTCGAGCAGCCGCTTCTCTTTTAACACCCGACTTGTTCCGTGATGCTATCATGGTGACTCAATGTTTTCCCCGTCTCAAACGCGCGTGAATGAAAATCTATTAACTTATTCGTCTTCACGATGTATAAATCCTAAAATACATGTAGCTATACTTTTTGCTATATATGTTTTACATAGTTGTCGAACTAGGTAATACCTATGTTCACTCCTTACTAGAATTCATCTTGCTATGTTAGTACAATGTTCCTCTACTTCTCATATATCTTCCTGCACCTATACCAATCAATATTCTATGATTGGTATGTAAACGGGAGATGTTTACCCCATGAGTTATAATATTCATATCTCATTTTTCCTCAATGCATAGTATTTACACGAATTCACCAGGTATCACATCGTGTATCTAATATTCACCTGGGTGTACAATTTTACTACCTTATTTTATCAACCTGTGAGATACCGGGAATAAAACTCATGAACAACCTCAGCGACCCGTATAACTGTCGCACTGCCTATTACAGTATAGTTTCAGCCACCGTACATGCTGCGCTACTACCACAGCTGCCTCATCATAACCGCTTGCATTTAGCTGCTGCGCCGAGCTTTCGGCCAACCTCCTAAACATAGTCTTACTTTCCTGTAATTGACAGTTTCACCTCATATTCCAATTTTCTCTTCCGTTGGTGTCCTTTTAAACTTCCTTTAGTCCTTTATACGATCTTATTCAGATGCGTAACTCTACCTTCAGTTAGCCAATCTCATTAATATACTCGTATTCCGTATACATACTGTCTACGTATAAAGTCGTACAATTCATCAAAACTCTTACAAGAGCAAATGAATCGATAAATAAATGAAAATTATCACGAAATGTATAATCAGAATCGATTTTTTTTTTAATTCAGTATACTAATGAAGCATCATTTATTACGCGGATCACGTTCAGGTGATTTTTGCTTTTTTTGCTGTGTTCTCTGTAGCATATTCTTGTCTATCAACGGGTCTTATGCGGTAGATCTTAGATGTCAAATATCTTTCTTTCGTACGCGTGTTGACTCTTGGAAGAAGTCCAGTAAAGTCTTGCCTAGTGAACGATGTGACCAGAAATTTGTGTCATTCTTCCCAATTCAACGGTCTGGAAATTTTTCATTTAGTGATTCACAAACGTAGTCAATAATGTAGTGGAACACCATCCTGCTTGCAAGTGACGGTTGTTTGCTTGGGATACGGTTGTGGTACCAACTATTCTGTAAAAAAGACAAGGTAAACGATTACAAAATTTATCTTTTGCTGCTGAAGAAGCGTTGATTGAAAAATGTATCAAATTTTGTCCTTGTTTCCATATTTTTTGTACTATACACGTGTGGACGAACGTGACCTTAGATATCTTCGTTAAATTTGAAATTACGCCGAGTCCGCGTATCCCATTTTATTTTAGTGAATTTCGATGCACTGTTTGCTTTTTTGGTGGAGAAGCTATGTTCAACGAATACTGGGCGCATGAAGCTCCGAAAAAACTAAGCACATTGGTGGAATAAATTTGTCTAACATATCTCATCAATAGCGCTTTTACCGTAGTGGTTAAAATTGAAAAATTACGAATTCCTTGCACTCGTATATTTTCGTCTGAAATTGAAGCATTGATACTCTTCAGTATGTATTTTTGAGTGCATATTGGATTTTTTATTTTCCTTCGAAAAATGGTAAGATAAATTTTAACTTTCCATATTTACTGGAAATATTTTTTTAATGAAACCCGCGCTAATGTTTTTGTTCCAGCGAGAAGAGAGCGACGGACTGCTCCCGGAGACGGCGGCTCCTCGCCCTGCTGGAGGAGAAGAAATAGCTGAGCAAGGTGAAGTACATCAACACACGGATTGGTTAAAATCACTCGGCAGCATAGCTTCCCATGTTTTCTTCAATTCGTTAGCAATTCCAACCCTTCATATAGTTTTCATGAGTTCATGATGAATCTCAAGGTGATATGGTGGAGTGAAATATTTTCCAGCATTTTTTTGGAGTTTTCTTCTCTTTGAGCAATCCTGAGTTCCATTGATGGGTATGTTTTCTTGAGTTCCATTTGGAGTATGTAAGATTCTTGAATTCCATTGGGGTGTATGTAGGATTCCTGAGATTCATTTGCGTTTTGTAGGATTCCTCAGATCCATTTGCATTATGTAGGATTTCCTAGATCCATTTGGGTGTATGTAGGATTCCTGAGATCCATTTGCGTTACGTAGGATTCCTGAGATCCATTTGCGTTATGTAGAATTCCTGAGATCCATTTGCGTTATGTAGGATTCCTGAGATCCATTTGCGTTACGTAGGATTCGTGAGATCCATTTGCGTTATTTAGGATTTCTGAGACCCATTTGCGTTATGTAGGATTCCTGAGATCCATTTGCGTTATGTAGGATTCCTGAGATCCATTTGCGTTATGTAGGATTCCTGAGATCCATTTGCGTTATGTAGGATTCCTGAGATCCATTTGCGTTATGTAGGATTCCTGAGATCCATTTGCGTTATGTAGGATTCCTGAGATCCATTTGCGTTATGTAGGATTCCTGAGATCCATTTGCGTTATGTAGGATTCCTGAGATCCATTTGCGTTATGTAGGATTCCTGAGATCCATTTGCGTTATGTAGGATTCCTGAGATCCATTTGCGTTATGTAGGATTCCTGAGATCCATTTGCGTTATGTAGGATTCCTGAGATCCATTTGCGTTATGTAGGATTCCTGAGATCCATTTGCGTTATGTAGGATTCCTGAGATCCATTTGCGTTATGTAGGATTCCTGAGATCCATTTGCGTTATGTAGGATTCCTGAGATCCATTTGCGTTATGTAGGATTCCTGAGATCCATTTGCGTTATGTAGGATTCCTGAGATCCATTTGCGTTATGTAAGATTCCTGAGATCCATTTGCGTTATGTAGGATTCCTGAGATCCATTTGCGTTATGTTGGATTCCTGAAATCCATTTACGGGTAAAGTGGTGGAAACAAGTATGAGAATATAAAATTGTTAAGAATTTTCTTATTTCTGCACAAATTTTTCTGTAAATTTGTGTGTGGAAGGTAGATCGTATGTGAATCAGTATTCATATTCGATTTTATAATACCGATTCACGAAAAAACAGTTCTCATACGTATATCATTCTCATCTGTTTGTCTTTTCATGTCCGAAAGTGGAACGTGGGAGTGAATTCATAAAACTTTTATCTTGACCTCCTTCTGAACACCATTACTCTTAAATGAAATGGTCGACAATGAAAAGTTCGGAGCTGTGGTAACAAAAGATAAAATTTCGCAACAAATGCGACCAAGCCCATCTTCCTACGATGGATGCGTTTTGACTGATTAATATGCTCCAATCAGGTAAAAAAATTTACCCCACCGTGTTTGTTTTATATCATGTTTTTCTACGTTTTTCTAGGTTGAGTGCCAAGTCATTAATATACGGTAGCAGCAGTTTCGTTGCTGATTTTGAACAAAGTATTTGAAAAGGCAATATACTGTACTATATAACTTTCTATACATGGGGTTAAGGAAAAAGAGGTACAGAATTTCGCACCTACCAGAAAGAGGCGAACTAAACATTTTTGCCATTATGAAGTTTGCAAAAAACTTTGGTTTTTGAGATATTTGATAAAACGTTTAGGCCGGTAAGTTCTAGATTGTCCCAGAACACACCGCAAGGTAACCTATGCTTACCTATTAGTTGCTATTCATTCTCTATTGTGACATGTTACTGGCAACATGAACCGCTTAAGAAACACAGAAATGGTAGACGTTCACTTTGCTTATGGTGCTGCTAATCGTAACGCCAGACAGGCAGCCAGGCTATACCAAGAGCTTTTCCAAACCGTTACAAGAACTTTTCCAAACGGTCATTAAATGTTTTCAAAGTTGCATCAAAGGCGAAGGTGTCACAAGTGCATCGATGTCGATGGTGGGAAATTTGAACAATTTCTGTAAAGTAAAGTAAAGTACAATGTCTGATCAGTACCTTAGCGGAAGTAGTGCAGATGCACGGAATATAGTATTTGAATAAGAACGAAAATGAAAAAGAAAATACTGCTCACGTCAGCTGCTGTGGAGTCTCCATCTCGTGAAGCCGGTACGTGACATTTTGTTGTTGAAAAAATGAGCATCGATTCATGCCTTGGGGATTTTAGTTTGATTAAAAACTATAAAATAACAGAAAAAGAAAACATGCTAGTTATGATTTTTCAATATGCGTACTTATGCTAGCGTTATGTGTTAGTTTTTTTACAGGTTCGGTAAGGGAGATGTTTTATTGGAAACTACGGTACAGTCTGAAACTTTCCTCGCTAGCTCTTATTCTCGTGCAGTATTTAACGCTGACGTATAATCTAAGTTTTGCGTTTTTGATTCTCAGGTAAGGACGAAGGAGACACGGCAGGTTGTATGGGGCCTCCTGCCGGCGAGCCAGAATTCCTGGATCCACCGAAGCGGAAGAAGCTGCCCACCATCAGTGACCTTGCGCCCAGTGACGACGAGAGCCAAGCTGAGGTATTGTATTTCTTAGACCGCTGTAAAAAGCTTTCCTTCCTTCTTTTTGTTTATGTTTGTGTTATTTTGAGCTAACACGCTAAATTATTCGTTCTCTTAGCTTTTTGTATAAGTGCAGGAACATTGTTTGGTATGAGTTTGCGGTTGATTTATGTTTTAACTTTATCTTCTTGCAAGTTTCTGAAAGGTAAAGTTTTCTGAAACGTTGACCTATTACCAACAAACTTATTCTTTTATCGGACTGTTGAATAAGCTCTGTATATTACGCGCATGCTCATCTAACAAGGTTTTAGTGGTGCTTTTTATAAAGGTTTAACCCGAGTTTCATACCCGACTTTAAATCTTGTATCCTTTCTCTATATTTCGGACGATTGTGGTACTCTTGGTTATTTCCTGTCAACTCCCGCGCTCATGTATTCTAAGTGGGCTTTATGAGGGTTCCTTAATACATTTTGCACTGCCCGGAGAACAACTCCGTATTTATTTCGCGAGTATGTATTGAAGCTTGTTTAGAGCTCCTAAATCAGTTGGTCGTGTTGCTCAAGGCGATCGTTCATAACATTACAAATTGCTTCGGAGTTCAAAGTCAATCAGCTGTGGAATTCATACTCAAAATATTAGTCTAAAGCTTGACGTATGTTGAAAAAAGTGCTTTTTGTTCTCGTTCACATTGTTAGTTCAAATCTGGAACGAATTTTGAGAAGGTGATCGTTTATGATTGTGGTTGAATTTCGAATTTGAAAATGACTCGCTTTCATGCGTTGACGTCACTGTGTTAGAAGAGTAGACATGCAAAAATAAGATTGTCATTAATGAATAAGCTTAAATGAATTAATTATTTTCCCATTGTTTTTAACCCTACTCTTAACATTGATTATTAGTACACATTGTTATTAATCGGAGCTCAGGAAGTCGAAATATGAGTGGGCTGAAGTTTGAGATTTTCTTTCGTGCGACAATAGCGAAGTTGGCTGTGAGGTGTTCTTCTCCAGCGTGTACTCTCTCGTATTAGGCGTCTAGTTTTCCTTGGAGGTTTGATTAAAAACATGTCAAAAACCTTCGAAAAGTCCAAATAACATTAGGTAAAATGAAATACAAGAAAATAATTTTTTCTTCAGATATTCTCTGAGGCTATGAAATTGAAGAGATTGGTTGAAACATTTCGTATCGATAGAATAGCTTTCTGGGAATTATGCCCTTCGAATGCGAATATCGAAATTTACGAGTAATATAAAAAGTATCAAAATAGTTTGTTCGGTTTACGTGTACGAAATCATTCTAGTTTTCCGTATCATGCGTTAATTTATCTCTATTGAAGACTCGTCTGTTTTGTAAATTACATTAGTACATATTTAACCTTGCTCTTCTAGATTTCAACAGTGTGCTCAGCGCTTCTTGAATTTCTCGTTTTTATTTTGAAAGAGAGTAAAACTTTTATCATTTTCTCAAGTCTTCATTAGATTGGGTCTTCTGGTGTATTTTAAGAAACTACTTCCGAATAACTACTCCGGTGTTTTTATCGTGCGTTAATTCTGCTGCTTTCTAAACGTTTTCACTTAATTGACAACACCTCATTATCTCTTTGACTTAACGCTTTAACCGCATTGTGGTCCATGTAAAATACTCGGCTAACAGTCTCAATTTGCACCGTAGTCCACTATTTATTACCCGCAGCGTGAGCTGCTATTGGCGAGTTAAAAAAAAAGACGCAGGTGCAACATAACGGTTAATGCGGTTAATGTGTTGAAGTCGGGTAAAGGTTCCTGGTACCCCCTCCAAATTGGTGACTTCAGGCTTGCTTTTGCTTTAACTCATGACCTTTGGATGAACTCCGTCAAGTCATACTTTTGGGAAAATCTAACTGAATGCACTAAAACTTCAAATTCAGCACCATCTAAAGAACACCTCATAGCTGCAATGTTAAATGGCTAACACAGCAAAATTCTCCCATTAGAACAGCACTCATTAGGGGTTAATTAACAGAAAGCACTTTGCTGTATGTGTTAAGAAGCACCCAATAAAATGAACCCAGGCTTCCACAATGTCTCACTCTTGGTGCTCTCTGTTCTTCTGGCGACTATAGACACCTTGCCTGACGCCCTCCAGTCAAAGAGATGACACACTGAGCAACTCAAGCAAGTCTCTCAACGGATCGTCTGACGTTCGACGCTCTCCGACGATTCCGCTCAGTTACGAAGCTCGTCAGCTTCTGCAGCGCCGGTCATCGTCTGATAACGATGACCAGGATGCTGCCGAGACCATCCGCCTTGGGTCTGCTTCTTCCACAGAACTTTTGCAGAATTTGCAAGACTCTTACCCATAATCTATTTATTCTTTGTGATTCTTCTGGGTCTTCTGCAACTATTTTCTGTAAGTATGAATGTCCGTAGTATTGGCACGTGCAATACAATTGTGAGTGTTTCTACTTTCATTTTATTGAGTGCATGTTCACGTTTCGAAGGGTTATGTAGAATTGTAGTTATTTCCATCCTTGAACTGTCAATTATCAACCCGGCTGTATTGAAAACAAAATTACGGTTATGCACACTGAACAGGAAAAAGGTATCTTTTTACTGTGATGTGATAAAATATTTTAATGTTGCCACCTAGTTAAATGTAGAGTTTATCGATTTATTGTATGGCGTCAGAGGAATTATTGGAATTGGTGTTAAACTATTTTTCATAATTGGCAATTTTCACTCAAGTAAGTGCGAGTTTAGAACATTGAAATTGATTAAAGCACTTATTGTCAAAGTGGAGAATACTGCGGATATTTGTCAAGGTTATAGTGACTATTTTATTCTTGTTTTACAGTCAGCAACATCGTCCCAGTTGTGGGCCGAAGGCAGAGGCGACCGATATTCTCGACCTCGGCATGGCGACCAAAATTCCCGGAAAACCTCTGGATTGTGTACGAGTGACGGCGGAGGGGATGACCGAGGCAACAGAAGTGGCAGACCTACTAGTGGTGGAGGTAGGAAAAAAGTCGGTAGTAGTAAAAGTAATAACGGGAGCACCAATAATAAAGCAAGTAGCGCCAAGGAAAATCAAATCACTTCTAGGAGTAGCAGCAAACTTGATAGTTGTGGTAGTATCGTTGGAAGTGGTGCCAGTAAGGTAGCTTGTAGTGGCAACATGGCTGCTGAGGGTGAAGACCCATCCATGCCTGGCACTCCTCTGAGCAATGCATCAGCCGTCAGTGCTGTCAGTGGCGGGAGCGACACGTCCACCGCGAGTGCTTCTTCTGCCCAGGCTTTGCTGCTCACAGACCCATCTTCGTCCTCGGGTGCGGGCGTCAGTGTCGTGTGATGAGATAGTTGACTCGATGATGAGCATGATTTTTTGCGGACCTCAGATCTATAAATAGTTGATGCTGTCTCAACTTTGTAACGGTTTTCTGATCTCTGAAATCTTGCCTCTTTCTATGTGCTGTAGAAAAGTGGTTCCAAACCATTCTTTTTACGTCTGCTCCTTTTAGAAAATTTGACTGTATTCTGGCATCCTCTACAAATTTAAAACCAATTGAGGAAAAGGAAGTGAATCTGTTTATTACTCTACTGTGCAGTAATTCATTGTCGCATAAAGATGGGCACTGGTAGCATCCCCAGGGATTGCAGGCATCTTCGGTAGGGTAACCGTACCTACGAGACACCTTATGCATTTTGTTTGTATATCATTCGTTTGTGTGACTAAAAGGCGCGCAATTCGCTCTCACAGAGGGTTGTCCTAATTACCTTTGTAAGCTTAATCATTTGGGTTGATCTTTTTCGCATTTTTTGACTTGTATTTTTTGTTGTTAACTCTTCTATTTTCTGTTCTTGGGGGTTTTTGCTTGTGGAGAAACTTCTTGCTCGTGTGTCTCATTTAGTCTCCGTTCTCCTCTTCTCGTCTCACCCTACTGATAATCTACCTCTCTATTATTCTAATATTTGGAGCTTTGGAAGCAGCAGAAACCAGTTCAATATGGAAAGGTGGACTGATTTAACTGATTGTTTAAAGATATTTTTGTCCCTGTTGTCTTTGATTTAGTCCTTTTTGTTAATTTTTTCCCTGTTATTCTTGTCTACGAGTATTGTGTACATTGTACGCTCGCACCCAAAATTGTGTTCGTGCAAAATTTAGGTGAAAATGAATAACAAAATATGCTATCAGCTTATGTTTACGTGTAACTATCTTCGTTTCTTTTACGATTTAATTACAGATAAAAATCATCATATTCATTTAGCATCCGTGTTTTCCCATTCTACTGGGTTGGAAGGGCGATAGGTCTCCTCCACAACTCCCAATCCCCACTAGTCCCTCGTTGACGTTCAGCGCCCGCATATCTTCTATCCTATTCCTACACATATTTTTTGGCCGTCTGCTGGGCCTCCGACAATCCACCATTGCTCTATTTCTCTTAACTGTGTTCCAATCGCCGACTTCATTACGTGTCGAAACAATTTCAGTCTCCGCTTCCACACTCGGGACTTCTTCCCTCGACTTCACCCTAGCAATATACCTTACCATCTCTCTGTCTTAACTTCCGCAGAGCATTTGCTATTCGGTTTGCCAAAGCCCGAAAGCATATGTCATGGACTCTCCCTCTGGTAACACTTGCTGTGGCGCAGTTTACTCACATTGTAGTGATCTCCCTTTACTTACCCTAAGCAGCCATTACCTGTGCTCTAATTGCTTTTTCTATTCCTGCCTCACAACCAATGATGTTATCGGGGTAACAAAACTGTTGTGTCCTCTCCAAACTTCCTCCGTTTACCTTCACAGTGCCTTCATCAATATCCTCCTGAGCTCCAGCTCGACATGTAGGACATTTATAGTTTTCTTCTCCAGCCTCTGGTCCTCGGGCCAGAGCATCTTTGGTGGCACCATTTCCCGCACTGACTGGAGAGGTGATCCCAAATCCTCTTCTACAAATTCCGCGTGGCCACCTCCCAGACTCTATTCATACTGTACACTATTCTGGCTCCCCCGTTAACGTCACGTTTGTCTTCTCCATGTTAATCCTCAATGCTCTTCTCTCCAGTTATCAAAAATCATAACTTCTATCTCTGTTTCGGCTGTGAGGACCAGGTCATCTGCATACAGTAACTCCAATGGTCCGCCACTCCTGCATTCCACAATTGACTTCTCCATCACTACTATAAATAGCTGAGGACTGAGAACTGATCACTGGTGCACGCCCATTCCTTTAGTGAATTTTTCAGATACTCTATCCTGTACCCTCGATCTCGATTCCTTGTAAAGTGAAATGCCCACTGCTACCATCCTTCCCTCGATTCCTTGTCTTCTCTGAGTCCATTTATCACCTTCCTTGACATTCTATCCTCCTCCTTAGTACTCTATCAAACGCCTTTTCCAGGTGTACAAATATCTGATGCAGAGTTTTCTTTTTCAAGCATTTTTCCTGAACCTGTCGTATAATGTGCCAGGCATCAGTTGTTGACCTGGCTCCATAGAATTTTAACTAGCAGCCTCCACTTTTACCCTTTCATTGCAGTGCATCACCCTCGACTTCGTAAATTGGGAAGGTTGGGGTCTCCTTCCATTCTCCTGGTATCTCTCCTCTTTCAAAATGCCGCTAAAACCCTCGTCACCTCCGTCAGTCTCGCATCTCCGACATATTTCAGCAACTTGCCATTAACCCTGGATTAGTCTGACGATTTTTAGTTTTTGAATTTCCGCAAAACTGTCACCTCCCTCTGGTGGTGCCCTCAACTGGTCCCTCCACAGCTGCTATTTCCTTAATCACGTGGTTTTCTTCATTCCAGAGTCCTTCAAAAATCCTCGTCTTTCGATCCATGATACTTCTCCCCTTTATCAATTATGATATAATTATTCTCATCCTTGCATATTTTGCTCTGTTGTCTTTTTTTCACTTTCATTTGCTTTAGTCTTGATAAAGTCCTTTTTTGTCTGTTCCAACGATGTTTCTCTCCCAAATCTCTCATGCCCTCTTTTTCTCCATCGTCACTTCTCTCCTCGCTCTTCTTTTCAACTCCCTGTGCATTGATTCATCTCTCTTACTTCTGGTTTTTAGCAAAGTCTTGAAAATTTTCTTTTGATCGAGTACAAGCAGATCTTAAAATTGATCAGTCTACTTCCATATGTTTGGTGGTGTGGATCCGTTTGTCGTCCACGTGATAAAAGTTTGTTTAGATCAATTACCAACGGACTTGTATGCTCTCTGAATTGCCTAAAGATAAATTTGGGGATACATATTATTTTGTTTCCCAACTTTGTCGTAGACTCCAACATTATTAGCACTCAAGTGTAGCTTCGTTTGTGTTGCAATTAATGAAAGGACAGAGATGTTTCAAGTACAATGTAAGACCTCGTGTATTATCTTATTAATGTTCTTTAATCGTGTATGAAATTAGGAACTTTTTCACTCTTGGATCTTAATTCCGTTTTCCTGATTTTTTTCTGACCAGCAAGAAGAATAGGGATTTTTCTCAAACGATGAGTTTATTATTATGTGTACTTAGTTGAAAACTTTGTACTGGGTACAATATTGTAAATGTTGTATTTCGTAAATTTCGTGGTCTAAGTAAGGCAGCTATCGTTTGAGATATTTCATTCAAGTACTTGATTTTTTCGGTTACGTATGTACGACGGTGACGTTAAAGTGATATTTCGTTTGTGTTTTAAGACTATAGTCGGTTTAATGTTTAGTGCAGTATGACTTTTTTTCTTGCATCTTAGCAGGATTCAATGAGGGGTACGTGTTTTGTATAAATATATATATATATAAATAAAGTAAGCTCTTTTGGAGGAACGGAATCTTTCACCGATACTTTGAACTGCAGGGGCTGGGTAGAATATCAGTCAAGATTTTGCCTCAATGTGTGGAAAAGCCCAAAGATTACAGTCATCTATACCACATCAATATTGGGTGTTCATTTTAATGAATCTATTCCTACTTCACAATGCAGTAGTGTCTAAAAGAACAAGTTAATAAAGTTGATTTACGTACAAAGGAAATAAATGGTATCAATTGAAATTGTTAGAATGGATATTCATAACGTAGAAGCGCATTAATATATTGACGTCATGGCTCTTCCGTTCTAGTGATAAGAGAAAATTATTTTGGTTCTGTCTTCGAAGCTTTAATTTTGTTGACTCCGGTTCAGACTCGACCTCCGCCAGTATTATTTCGAGCAAAAATTATATTAATTGCCTACTGCCCAAAGAATTGAATGATGGGAGAGACATAGGGGTGTAAGAATAAGTCTTTACTTACAATGGTAGTCACATTGGTTGCAGTGGTTAAGGCCTATTGAACATAGAGAGTTTTAAATATTCTTGAACTCCCACTTAGCATTGCTCTAACCATGAAGAATGAGAGTTTCCGGGACTTTGACTCCATAGTCAAGATTTGTTGCCATTGTTTCATCTGAATCTGTTATAAAGCTCATATTTCAAGGAAACCCAACTTCTTTAGGATGTTCATTTGCTTATGCACGCATTAAATTGCTATGGAAAAAATTACATCGTTGTTGTACTTGGCATACATATTATCTTGTAAGAGTAATGTTTGTTGTTTGACCTTCAGAAGGTAATTTGAGGGCTTTGAATTGTAACCTTGATAGTGGCTTGCGTTTTTATTTGGATTAGTTATGTTCGTATGACATTGTAAATGTGAGAATATCTTTAATTTGCTATTATATAAAAAATAATATTTTAAGAAAATTAAAGATTCTCCATTAGAAAGTAAACGTCTGCCCAGACGATCCATTTCCGATTGTTTTATCAAGTTACGGCAGCTTCATAATTATTTATTCTTTGTACGTTACTTCTAAAGCTAAGAAAAAGCTAGTTTTATTTAGTGTCGAAAGATAATCAACGCCAATTGATGACATAGGTTTCTAGAATCTGATTCTGTGCAGTAAAAGTGAAATAATTTCTTCAACGAATCTTTTATATCACTGCAGAAATATTTCATCAGCGGACACAGAAAGACTTCGTATTCCTCTCAAAATTTCTAATTAGCAGCAGTGGATTTTAATATATGGAATGACTAACTTTAACAAAATGAAGTTCCAAGAATAAACTTAGAACGCTTTACAATAACGATATTTCTCAATGTTATTCTATTGATTAAAGATGCGTCATAATATCTTAACGATATGAATGCTACAGCTCAGACGTGCCATTACTACAGGCCCAAGATTAGCACGTCGGCCTCATCTGCTCTAGCAAAATCTATGCCATGAATACCAGGAAGACAGCAGCCATTCGTTAAACTATTCGGTAAGAATGGTAAGATCAGAGGCGTCCGTGGGTACAGAATATATATAAGTACAAAAAATGATTTAGCCCCTTAAATGTGTCGTAATTACTGCGAGACCTGCCAGAAAATTGTGAAAAACTACACATGAGTCATGAGAGTTCAAGATACATAAAAATTGCTGAAGATTCAGTTCAACCTAAACCAACACAACAGATTATGATAATACAAATTTAGAACAAAATAACACATTTCTGGGCATACCAACGCATGGGGCTTATCAAGATTATTCAACACTTATAACATCAGTTACACCAAACAAAATTACAGACGAAACAAAGTTTATACTACTCATTCAAGCAGTCTATTATCTACACCCTTGTCTTGCACGAATCTGATGTACATTATGTAGTGAAAAGATAAAACGCTGGAAATTTGATCCTTTCGATTGCATTAAAGTGAGCTTGTTTATCGTATGGCTTTTAGTACTAAAAATTTCATATGACACAAAAAGTACTTCTACTGCAGCGTACTGTAAACGAGCGTTTATTGTAGTAATCAATCATTTTTTCGTATGGCTTCCGTTTGCAATTTTGTTTCTCCCTAATCTATGATATTAGATCAGATCGAGCGCCTGTGCTTGAGAAGATCTCAACCGCAGAGTCGATCCGACGCCGAGCTGTCAATAAATTTCACAACGGAGCCTGCTTGAAGGTACATCGTAAGCAAACCTCTGAAGTTCTAAGCCCAGTATGAATACGCTTCGAGCATGGGCATGTACGTTTACAAGAGAATTTCAATTGCGTTAACTAATAACTGGCGTGAATCCAAAGATACATCGCAGCATAACTCCAAGACAAAAACTACAAAAAACGGTGCATTTTGGCACCCCTGTTAAGTACTTAACTGCTGGCAGGTGAACCTGAAACCTAGCACCCTGCCCTAACATTGGGCTCGCGATTAGCATTCATTCAATCTATGCACTGACATCCAACAGTTGAAATATATCAAACAACTTAGAATTTCTTTACGACCTCGAAAAAACAATAGATTTTACGTCAAAATTTTAGATCATTTGAATCAACATGTAATAAAAATTTCACTTTGGAAATATAAACCAGGAATGTAAACCTTGAGAGACAAATACGAATTGTGATGTAAATTAGCGAAAGCGACAAAAACAGAAGCGAAGGAAGAAATTCAGACAAGCGCCGCGTACAAGTTAAATTTACACCTAACTGGAGAAGCTCAAAAATTCAGTCACAAAAAACTATTCCAGAAAACACGCTTATACCATGGCAGTTTGAAGGCACTTATCGACCACATTACGCATTCGTGATCCTGAGAAGCTTCATGTAACATAACTGGGGGTAGCATTGTTTATAGACCTAACGAATAGAGAACAGAGTGATACCCAGCGTAACGATAGTTTAATGCAATATGCATCATGAGAGGTCGAAGTCGAGAGAAATTATTTACAACTAAACGACTCCTAATCTCTATCGAAGAAAGAAGACACACCATCTTATTCTAATATACCTCCGAGTTAAAGTGTAAATGAGGCAACGTACACCGCACAGAAATGAACGATAACGATTGAAAAGGAAAAAGACCGCATGCACACGTCTGCAAAATGACAACGTTCATGCAAACTTCCAGATTAATCGTCGTGCAAACATCTTGAAACATTAGTACTTATAGGCTCAAGCAAGTAAATGACAAGAAAACATACACAACAAAAACGCAAGAATAAAGTCAAGTAGCTAAGCACGATGAATTTTAATCGATTTTCGTACTAGTCTACCACATGTTCATTGTTTAATACCGAGAAGAAAACAATGCGAAGATATAAGATTAATGTGAATACAAGCTGTTATCTTAGAAAACCTTGTAGTACGCATTGCTAAAGAATAACTATTCAAAAACAAATTAATAATACGAATAATTCTATGAACCCTTTCAGTGCCCGTCATTTTACTTTTATCACATGAAATTTCATTTCCCCCGCCTGCTACTAGAGCACAATCTTCAAAAATATGCTTCAGGTCCTAATTACGGTACATGATTTTCGTTTGCTTAATATCCTACACGAGAACTTGGTATGCGGTTTACAAATTTTGCACAAGATGCTTAATGAAAACTTGTGGACCTTAAGGTAGAAATAGCACATTCGAAAATGAATGAACAGTACGATGGAGTGCTTGGCGGAGTATTGAGGTTATGAATGATATTCAAATTAATATTTCTAATGAAAAACGAAAAAGGTAACATAATAAATTATAAGCTTTATATATCCATCGAACTGTTCAAAACCATTTCCGTACATAGGAAAAAAACCGACTTCCTCAAACGAAGGCAGCACGAGAGCCATTGATGGAAGATGGATGGTGTAATCAAGGTAGTTATTAGTGAACGGTCAAATTTGACGTTAGCTTAGGTAGGTCGAGGTAGTATTGTGTGTAGATTTCTAATGATATTGATACATCTGTGATATTTCTACACTCAGGGACCAGAACGTACTCGGAACGAGAGCTGCGCTTCTACTAAACAATCACTTCCTACTGAAAATCACTCCTCGAGTGGTTTGCCCATACATGTCATGGCGACAGTCTGCCCCCCCCAAAAATGTGCAATTGTAAATAAAACAACCATAACTGCAAAAACTAGCGCGCATAGCATATGGTCACACCTAGGGATCCTCTCAATGGGAGGTACGAAGATCAGCGCACCTATAGAGCCAAATGCTCTAAGGAGACGTACAAGGCCAGACATGAACAGCACACTTGGCTGTGAAAACCTAGGGAATCCTACTTGTTGAACTGTGAAAGAACTGTGTTTAGATCCAGAAGCTATGAGAACCGCAATCCTTGACCAAGTTGACCAAATGATCCACTAAACCTGTCACAGACTTCACTACAATTTTCAAAAGTTTACGTGTAACAGAAATTTAAAGTCTCGCATGACGACAACTTCAGAGGAAAACAAAAATCTGCATCATAAAAGTGAGGTGATTCACCACTCTTGGTAAAAGTTGGAGAAATTTTTAGAAACTTCTCATTGAAACCCGAGCCATCGCACTTCACAGGTTGAGACACACATGCATCAGAGCATGGTCAGAAATATGTAGAGCATCAATCGCACTCGAACAGAAAAGCTGAATTGAGCTTTAATATGATTTGAGTGAAGCTCATGGACGTGTAGGGCTTATATCGATAATGAAGGCAGTTCAATAAATTCCTAAAAAGCGTGTTAAACTGAGGCCTAGGATACGATTCCGGCATCTTTAGCCATGCCGAAGAAGAGAGATTGCTTGTTCTTGAGCAACTCGTTGGGTGGCGCGAACTCCTTCACGACTCCCTTGTCCAGCACCAGCACTCTGTAAGAGGGGAGGTTTCGATCAGACAAATGCAAAGAAAAACTGATTTTGAACCATACTGATGCATCTATATAAATTTAATAGGAAATTAATTTTATGAAATTGGAACTCCCACATAGTGATCAATAATTAATTATTTGATTATTTTTATCACATTCATTAAAAAACACTATTTATACAAATCTACCAATAAGAAAAACAATAAATCAAAATATACTGGATGCCCCGTTAAGTTTTATCTAATAAATTTCCACTTTTAATAAAACGTATAATTGAACAACCAAAGGTGATGAGAAGATCCACAATAAAATTAGCAATCAAAGGCAAGGCTTAACATGAAAAGTGGGTTTTCTTGGTGCGAACAAACTGTACCCATACATGGAGTTGTATTTGAAGAAATTGTTTTGTCCTGGTGTCGGTTCCACACAATAACTTTCTCTTTCTTCACACACAGACTTTTTTCCATTGCCTTGTTGCTGACACCCGCAGAATTCAAGAACATAATTAGATCCTGTGCTTCATACAATTCCATTGTTGTGCAAATACTAGCTCAACAGAAAACTATGAAACCTATACACAGTTCTGCATTTCGTGCCTCGGGTGATCGTGGGGTGCCTCGTGTGACTGATACAACTCAAATGCCTATAATTCGATGAAAGCTAGAAAATAAAAACAAGGTGTGCGCCTGTTTATCGAAATTTATTCGATTATCATGGATTCGTTTCAACGCAGTGAATTCAAACAAAATGCAACGTTAAAAGCCCCTTATAAGGTATTGATTAGTGGAACTTGCAAATACGTCGCGTGGAAACGGTGTTTATGTGACGTATTTGCAAGTTCCACATGGAGGGGAATTGCTGAATTTCATGTCTTATATGCAGTGTTTTCACAACATTGTCATTAACCCTGGAATGCTAACGTCGTACATCGTATACCTGTAATTTAACACGTTCGCCGCCACTTGGCGCACATGTGCGTCAACATTCCGCCGAGTAAGTACTTTAATCACTAATAGCACAAATGATACACCACAGAAAAGTATTCGTAATTTGTTATGCGGTAAGTATAAGTCAAGAAAAATTAATGCATTGAAGATACGGCGAAAGCGTTGGCCCCACATCAAGCACTTTGGCTCCTTTTCAATCGAAGATCGTGCTAATTTCCTTTCACAGGACTAATAAACCGCTAGTTTACATCTAGCACGCAATAGTAGTCGTACAGTTTCATTTCCGAATTCGGCATGGATGCTACGTGAGAGAAAAGGCTAGGCGTAACAATAATAAGAAATATCTACCAATCAAATTCAACAAAAGGAATGTAAAAATACAGTTACTTCTCTAACTTTTCTATAGGGAGATAAAATGATCGAAGTTGAGAGTGACTCAACCAGTATCGATGTCAACACTCTGATTGAAATGTTTCGAAGCAAAACTAAGTCTGTATCGATTGCATCACCGCATAGCTATTCAATACCATTCTAAAAGTATCGCAATCTACGGCGTACATTTCCACTGGCTCAAAACTGAACTTACATTTTCTGGTTGAGACTACGAAGATGCATAATGGCGTCAAATAAAACAACATGAGCTCACCTATTGCTGTCCAAGATGGTGTTGAGCCGGTGAGCAATGGTGATGATAGTGCAGGTGGAGAACTGCTCACGGATAGTCTTCTGAATGAGGTCGTCCGTCTCGAGATCGACTGCAGCTGTGGCCTCATCCAGCACGAGAACTCGCGTTTTGCGTAGAAGTGCACGCGCCAAGCACACCAGCTGGCGCTGACCCACACTGGTGTGAATACAGTTTGGTAAGTTATGTCAAGAATAACACAGCCCGTATGGAGCTTGACAGCACGGACAGGAATACTTCGTAAATACGTATTCTACTGCCCGACATCAAATTGAGCTCAAAGTGAACTGAAATGAGCATGATAAATAATGGCGTTTTCATGGCGCATTTACTATAAACAAGTGCGTCTCGCCAGAACAACAAAACTAAGCCGCGAACACACATAAAGACAAGTAAAAATGCAGGTAAAGTAAGAAAAATGCACAAAGGCGTGAAATTTTGGAACGCGAGTGAATTTTTCGCTCATATTAACGCTGTTGTTTCGTATGTAGAAAACAAGAAATGCAAACGTGTAAGAGGCCGACGTGCAATCAATTGCTCAGCGTGTACGATACCTGAGATTTTCTCCACCCTCGGAGACCTCGTGTTGAAGACCCTGGGGCAGTCCCTTTACGAAGGCCTTGAGGTGAGCCTGCTCCAAAGAGTTCCATACGCTATCGTCGTTGAAGTGCTCGAATGGGTCCAGGTTCATGCGCAGGGTCCCGCTGAATAAAACCGGGTCCTGCACACACGAACGACGTATGGAAAAACTCAACTGAAAATGTACAAGCATCTGGCCGAGATAATACATAGAACAAAAGTTACAACAGAAGGTATTAGCAGTGTTGACGCCACAATGTGGTGGGCTCATAAAATGTGTACAGCACCCTAGAAAAAAATGCTTTCCACTTAAAAAATGCGAGCATCATTAAGAAATCGGCAAGGATTCTAAAGTGAATTTCAGTTAAAAATTCCATTTTCTATCGCAGGATCTGTTAGTGAGAAGTAGATATCCATTTCCCACATTAAACTATGTTGAGCAAGCTGAGAAATTCGTATTTAGGGACAAAACTATGCTCAGGAATGTTGGAAACATTGAACATTTTCTTTTCTTTGCTACAACATCTAAATATAATTAAGATGCATCATTTTTTAAACGACTGAAAAATAAAAAACAATATTTTCAATCATTTTAACGTTGTAAATTTATCTCATACGAATCATAGACATCGGTCTTGTCCGTAAGGATTCCCATGGAGTAGGCGATCCTCAATATTTCATGGGGGTCTAATACATTTTGAAATTTATTCATATTGCGAATTGAAATACAAATGATTCGACTTACTAGAGAATAACGTTTGAAGCAAAGAACAAAGTTTTACAGAATTCCCCACTGTCTACGACAGTACTGAGAGTATGAGTATG
>VOMN01137395.1:0-13803 GCA_014899125.1 Orchestia grillus | reverse complement strand
GACATGAAATAATGTTATTTTCAGTATCACTGATACAGACTGCCTTCTCTTGACAGTTTCGCTGATTAGGAATACAAACGCGGTAATTTTCTATTGTCTAAATCCTTAGAAACGTTGCGGAGCGACGGACGGACTGACTAACCGACCAAGCAACACTGGGTTATTAGTATATAGTGGAATTTTTATCCGCATCTGTAAACAAATGCAAAGTGATAAAAATCTATAATATGAAAATGGGGATATGCCATCATATGATTATGAAGGAAAAGTAGAGTCATTCTTCGGCATTCCAAAACGAGTGCGTCTCGTACTCTAAATGTAACGAAGATTAAAGCTTCGTAAAGAAACTCAAATAAAATAGAGACAACGTGTAACATTAGTGATAGCAATTTGAGTGCTGCAAACACTCATTTATTACCACGTTGAGCTTATTCTTGTGAGTTCATTCTTGTCGAAGAGAGCACGGTCTAAAATGTGAAGTACAAATATGAGAGTGCCACGAGTTGACGACCTGCTGCAGCTGTTAAGGGCAGTACGCACGAGAATGATGCCCCGAATTATCAGTTCAAAAGAGCCATGTGGAAGAATCTGCCCAAAAAAGGCTCCATAGGAAGCGATCGCAGAGATTAATGCTGCCTAAGACACTTAATTAGCTCGCCCGAACAAGATTACACAATTCCTGAAGTTTTGAGCTTCTTGCAAAGCTAGCTGTAAAGCCCAGATTTGCGGCTTCCGACAGGACTTTACCTAAATACGGAATCTATTTACGGCTTCATTAACGAGATTGGCGGATCAGTTTTTTTACATTTGATGTCCGCCACTCCAATATTTAAGTATTTTTCATTTTTACTAGATTCCATGTTGACGTTGACCGATCGGTTTGGAACTGTCTTCAGCAGAACTAAAGTATTATGAGGCGAACGGGCGTGAAACAAATATTGTCTTTTCAACTAAATTACGAATATAGCAAAATAGGTGATACCCTTTAGAGTAATCACAAGTGCGCGATAATTGTGCTCGTGATTACGGATTAACCAAGTTTCTGATTGCCGGAGACCCTGCTCTCTGATATCTAACGAACTTAATAATTTAGTAAGTGTAATTTGCTCCAGAATAGTTAATTAGAAATGGATCGATAAGCATTCATACGGATTCCGACTATGTAGCAGTAACTATGATTAATTTTGCAATTAACGTACTACATTTGGAATATCAGTGTTCCCAGTGAAGCCGATATGATTATAAAAGTTGATGCTCAGTAAATTAACCAGTGGAATAAGCTTCCGAGCTGACAAGAGATTGAATGAGATACCACGGACTTGATCAGCAACACATTTCACGGTTCTATAACTCCTATCACGCTTCAAAGCACTGAAGTCGTACTCGTGATCTCTCAAGTGCATGCGCATTCGTCCAGAGGTAGACTCGAGTTGGACATCGCTCGGAAATTGAACGGTGGCTCCGGGGGCGCGTGAGTGTAAGTTATACGACTCGGCTTATTGTGGGTCAGTGTCACTTACTGTGGAGCGATGCTCTAGCGTGTGTTTAGGTGTCTCCGGCCCTGAGGTGGCCACGAGAAATCGAGGCAGACATGGCCGTGATCCGCGGTGACATGTTACCAAGGTACAATATTTATGACCTCGGTCAGAACTTTGTCTAAAATGTATGTACATGTTTGGAAGAATTGTTGCATGCTTATGGCTATGACGTACGCTTTTATTAACAAGATCTACGAACACTGTGAAACAATTTAAAAACTCTTACTCTCAGAAAGTAGCTTGCATGCTATTGCAATAATACTTTACCCGTCAGATTAAAACGCACTTGAAAAGTAATCAATCAGGAAATTACGACAAAAGTAAATTTTTCTATCTTCCAGTTCCAGAATTTTTCTTTCTGTGAACGGAACTCCCAGCCCCCTTAACGCTCCCGCCCCTCCCTCATGCCACAACGCTTCATACCACAGAGGGTCGCTATCTGCGCCGCACGCGTCAGGAGTGGGAACATTTTACAGCTGTGCGGGAGGTTAACCAACACACGCAGTAGGGATGGGTCACAATGACTCGCCTCATTCAAATTTCAAATCACTAAAACCAGCTTCGGTTAAGGGTAATTGTAAATGGCTTAGAATATTTTATTCCTAGTTTTTAACTCCATTTGAGTGTCAGCATTCCAGTGTCGGGCTAGCAAATTTTTAATTCATTTCAATAATACTTTAATGTATGCAGTCTTGCTCGGTTATTATACTATCACGTTTATTTATTATGTATTATTTATGATTTTAACCAGCATTAGGTACTTCATTTTTTATCATTATCATAATTATTATTGTCATTTATTTTTTTGTTCCTGTAATCTAAACTCATGGCTCGAGATTATGTATAAGTTGTCTAAAATAATGATAAATAATTTTCTTCCGTGCATTGAATAAAACTTGCATCATTTTATTTCTATTCCTCGTTACGAAATCCGTCCTCTGAATTATTCGATCAGCTATTATAGCATTTTAATTCAATTTTAGGTAAGAAATAACTTTCCTAAAATAATCTAGCTTACCTAAAGTTTAAATATATTTGTATATTTCTGTGATGTCCAGCGACGCTAAGAATTGAAGATCTCTTGATTTCTTCATTAGAGAAAAACCGCCCGCGACAGACAGATTAGCACCCGTCACCTCGGCATAGCGAGGCGACACCGACCCTGCCGTGGTACAACCAGAAATATAATAATAATAATAAAAGTTGTCATAGTTTACTCAGAAGTCCCGGGCTTAAAGACAACTCAGATTGTCGGTTTAGTGAGCACTCTTAAATTTAGATAATAATAATATTAATAGTAATAAAAATGACAAGTCTGATTTGGCCGAGATCATCACATGGCACTCGGTGTCTCACTCTGCACAGAGTCGGGGGTAGAGTTGCTGACTGCCACGTTTGTAGATAACTAATTTGCTATCAGACGAAATGTGATCAATGCTGTTCCCATTTGCTGTGTCCTAATNCTGTCATTGTTATGAGACACACGCGGCCACTATAGGGAATATTGTGATACAAGTAAAATGAAAATATACTTTAATATCAAGAACAAGGTTTGTAAGTAATAATCCTCGATGCATAAACCCATGGTCAAACACATATTCCAATTTATTTTCAATCGCTATTGAAGAAGTTTTCAATACTTTTGTACGTCGGAGTACATTTCATTCTTTCATTTGCTGCTTGATTGTTCGAGCTTCATGACGGCGCCATTCTATACCACGGCTCGTTACGTCGTTATTACTGACAAAAAAATCTGTCTCTGAAGGTAGTAATGTCGTGCAGTCTCCGGACCGTGAGATGAGCGCTCCACAATAACAGGAAATGTTCGAACGCCTCCCTGGCTGCTCCTTACAAAGCTCTTCCCTCCTTAGTTCGCCCAGACATAATCACACACCCAACACAAAGCGCGGCATGTTACGCCCACCGCTGCATGAGACGAACAAGGAGGCTAGTCTAGGAGTAATTGAAGGAGGGACCATTGTTGGGCAGGCAGGGCTTAACGAAAGTTTCAGGTGAGTCTGTGGCTCAATCGAGATTCAGGTTATGCAATTTCAAGGGTGGGTGGTAAGGTGACATGTGCTATTTGAAATGTCACCAGAATCAGGCACGCATTGTGGGATGAAAAATTGCTTCAACGTGTGCGGGAGAAGCTCTGAAAGCCACCTGAAAGAAACAAAGAGTTCGTATAGTAAGAAAAATGATCATTTTCCATGTATGAGGGTGATGCAATGTAAGCACTGGCTCTGGGAGAGATAAAGTATCTAATTTCGTTCTACTGTCTCCAAAAGGTTCTCAAGCCAGAAAATAGTTTAACATTTTCTGTTCTAAGACTGCGTATATATTAATAGAATGATGACTCTTGAATTCCATTTAACCCTAATGATGGTATTTCCTCAGGAGGTTGTAATATCACGGAAACGGGTTGAAATAAGAATTCTTAACACCGCCTTCACAGTTATTTTGAAATGTGAAAATTGACTCAGATGTCAGCTTATTCAAGCAACAGTCAAAACTTTTGAAGTCTTTCTATTCATACGGCTTTAAAATTCTACTAGTTTCAATAGTTTTTGCAGCTTGTTGGAGGATAGAAGCGTTGCTTAAAATTAACACGCGTTCCTCCATCACCTCTAAACATATTTTACCGAAATTTCTCACAGTCGTGGTTGTTCCATTCGCGCGGTCCCTGTCGACTACACAGGACGTGTGAACGCGCCACAGGCCTCTTAGGGGCAATTCGTTTAAGGGTTAAAGATTCGCTTATTTTACGACCTCGTTTTGGTCTTAAGCATCATGCATTTCATAACGTATATTCCAGAGGTACTCCTCTGTGTCGGCTGCTCCCCGTCGCCGCTTGCTGTATGAAGGGATTGCATGTTTCCTCTAATTTGCTCTTTTCATTAAAATTATAGTATTACCCACATGCGACACGTTTATAGCGTTAGTCAGACGGTGAATCCTCTTGTTAGACACGGGAGCTTCTGACTACACTCAACCAATGGTAACAATATCCCATTGGAGAAGTTAACGAACCCGTTCATTTGCACGAAAAATATCAATGGAGGAAGAACACCTGCGCTGATGGGTAGGTGGCAGCCCCATAAGGTGATCTAGGTGTACGTGTTCCCGTGCGAAGCAACTCAATATCCGTGAATTTCCTTCCTGCCTGTTTTTCTTGGTCGCTGTCTGCCTGCCACCTGCCCCAGGCTGCGTGAAATTTGACCCGCGTGATGGTCGCTTCCAGCCCCTCACACGGCAGCCGCTACTTGGCAATGATTAACTTTTACAGCCTCGTATTAATTAGTGCTTCCACTGGCGCCTTGCGTGCCAATGATAATACGCGCTATAACATTATTGCATCCCCTTTGCTTTTGCATTNCAACTGGTCCCCCGGTGTGCGGGAATCATAAGTGTGGTGTACAGCTGGCAAGCGGTACACGAGACACTCCATACTGAGGACAACCGCATACTCATGTAAAATGAAAATTGCACGGTGTGTCATTGCTTGCATTAAATTATTCTCGAGCTTGAAATCACCCGAAATACGTTCATGTAGCCTGTCTTTCGCTGTAAAGTTTTTACGGTTGATATGACATCAGGCAAATCTGGTGTTTTTGAAGGGTGGTGAGTATGCGTTTCAAAGGAGGTCACTTTAAATAATGCATTAAAACCAAATTGAGGATTATTTTTAGCCTCTAGCTGTACCACATTTTTGGGACAAATCGCGATTAATATTCAAAATTTCTCTTACGCTTGGAAGATCATCTTGATTCCTCCATAAGCTCGACACATCGGGCAGTGCGAATATTTCTCGATTTCTCCATACTCTTTTTCACATATATTTTTGAACGCTGCAATTGAGTTACTAATGTTTTCCCTGCAATGTTGGGATGCGGTGACTGGACAAACGAATTATACAAGAGGAATCTGCCTAAACGCCATTTCAAACTAATTTTGAATGTCACGCAGTAAAACGAATTGAAATACTCTGATATAAACTCCTTTAAAATTGGTGTAAGTAATTTGTCACAGGTGAGTGAAACGTGGAATTGCAGTGACTGGATTACTCGCAAAATTTGCGAGGGTAGAGTGCGGGCAGCGTCGAGCTTCTGTGATGTTCAGGGCTGCAGCTCGTATAGGAGCTGTGAAGTGCAGGAGAACCCGACACCAAAGTGAAACCTAATTTCAGCCTTCCTTGCCTTCGTAACTGCGCGGCGTTGGTGATGCCGCGCACCCTGTGGGGCCGCTTGCTTCCAAGCTCACGACTGCAGACTCGAAATTGAGCTCTCGGAAAAGCGTGAGTGACGCCTTTACTTTTCCGTGTGAAACAATGAATACTTTCACCCATGCCCGGGTTTTTGAAACAACAGGGGAATTTTTTTCTTTTCTTGGAAATTAGGCTTCTTTGCAACGTCCTATTGATTTTTCAACGTTCAGTTTATTTGACCTCTGTGATTGGACTGATAGCAATTAATGATAAGAGATATAACGACTCAAAAATTTCTGCAATTGCCAAACTTAAGAAAAAACGAAATCAAAAACACTTTTAAAAGAAGTCTAGAAGGGGAAATGGCAAAGAAGCAGTCGGTGTACATTCTCGTAAAAAGAATTATAAGAAACTAACTTTTCCACAGCAGTGAAATCGTATCATAAAAATACAAGGAACTGCAAGTGCGTTGTACTCCGTCTTCTTTCAAAAAAAGGTTTTGTTATTCACTGAGTTAAGTTTTATTTCCATTCAAATCTCTTCTGACTGTTTTCATCAATGGACGACACCATGCAGTAGACAACAGCATTTGTGTGTTTCTATGGAAGTCCACTGGGTTCCTCACGATCACGACGTAATGGCGTTCCTACGACTACGACGGTATGCGTTCAGCATGCCTATAATCGACAATAAATATAATTTGCAAAATGTCATGTACGAGTTTGTGGCATGCCGGTCTTCGTTTACAAGAGTCTTCCTACTGTCAACAACAGTGAAACTCGAAAAAATGAGATCAATTTTCTTAAACAGGAACAGAAAACTCTCAGCCCACGAAGTAGTCGTTAGCGACACTGAGTGCTTGAAAAACGATCAGTCAGAATGTTTCGTATATCTTTCTAATATCAAAGAAGCGAATTTTAAGGTTTATTTTAAGTTTTTAATGCACTTTAATTTTTATAAACTAGCGTACATGTACAAAAATGATTAAAATATTATTATGCTTAAGTAGTTTTGGGCTTCCTTGAAAGCCAGAAGCATCAGATGAGCTTGATCATTGATAAAATTCTACCTCATGATAGCAAATTAAGGTCGTTGGCGGGACTGGATGAATGAGCTCAACGAAAAAATCATTAAAACCTTCGCCAGATTTCGACCTACCCTGTTTAATCAAGTGCTTGAAGTTCCCACTCCATCAACCATGTACTCAATAAAGTTGGTTGAATTCAAGATAATACATGATATCTGGCATAAGATTATTTTTATTTTTGCTCTTACCATCTACGGTGAAATTTCCGAAAAAACATCAAGTTCATGGAGATATGAATCTTTTTTTCTTTTTCTCTTCATCTTTTTTCTACCTGCATATTTAAAGAGTGGATTCTGAGCCACCACTCCACGCATTTGTTTTTCAGCAATTTTTCGGACAGGAAGAAGACTCGGCAATTTTATTCAAACAATGAAAAATATTACCGTCAAGAAAACGGTGGTGACTTGTGTCCTCCAGCCATTACTCTTCATTGCAGGGGGCAGATCAAGTAGTTTTATAAGAATTTTTTTCCAAGAAAGGTCATCCCATGAGGAAAGCCACGCGTGAGAAAATTGGTACAGTATTTTAAGAATCATCAGCCCAGAATTGTGTCGTAGACGTTAATGCTACATAATTAAAGTTTTGGCTGCACACTTGAAAAGTCTTAAAAACGTTTGCCCAGATCGTTATGCCAAAATTTAAGGCGAATTCATTTGCAAACGAAGGCGAAGTGCTTTGGAAACAGAGTCACTGAATTCCTAACTCCGTAACTCGTAGTGAAGGTATTGTTGGTATTTTGCTAATCTGGAGGGCTTTCTGTGAGATGCGTGAAGTGAGAGCCATAGCTCCTTATTTTATTTAGGTTACGTTGAATACGAAATTATGTATACGTAAAGTCTGGTGAAATTTATTGTTACATAATTGATACGAGTGTAAAATGGAATGACGAAATTCGGGATTAATCAGAACGCGTGCGAGTGAGTCACATGTGATTATGAATGAATATGTGCGAGTTTTAACCTTTTTTTCACTGCCTCATGTACTAAAAAAATTCACATCTAGTTTCCTCTTGCCGTGCTAAGCACATGGTCGCTCTACTCGAAGTTTACCTTTGAACGTTTTGTAGTTTACTAATCGCAATATAGCACACGAGCTCGCCTCGGTCGAAATTTTCTTTTGACCTTTTAGTGGTGTGCTGCTAGCAATTTTCACACATACCTGAACTGTGGCTAATGCTGCGAATTCTCTCGGCTTGCTAGAATGGGAATGTCATTTACCCCTCGGTAAACTTAGTTTCGTCTGCTCCTGTTATCGCATCTACTCTCACGGTCCACCTGAATGTATTACTCCTCCGCAACTTAAAATAAATTTGCAGATCATTTTCTCAAGAAGCCGGCACTCGAAAACTTCAAGACGCTCCTTAGTCTCAAATGTTGTTGCATCCTCCACTCTTCAGCCAATACACTTCGCCTCTCTCTGGCTCAAGTCCAAAACTTTGAGCTTAACTTCCTCCTCAAGTTGCAGTCGATTCCGACGTGACAAGTTTCTCGAGCACCTTATAAAAATGAACAGCAGGTATTTGTTCGAGTGCAAACTACACTCGGGCACAATTGAATTAACGCTCCCGGGTTTGCAAGAAAATGAAAGACTCGAGTTTAAATGTGCTGCGAAAGGTTTCCATCTTGTGAATTTTTTTCGTAAGTTCTTTCGAGTAAGTTTGCCCAGTTACAAGCAGAGCTTTCGTTCGAGCACATGTCTTTTATTATTGCCCGTTATGCTTTTTGCCAGCTCCCATTTTTTTTTTGTCATCGCCAGTCAAGTTTTTAGCCATCATCCGTTATGTTTCTTGATGTCGTCCGTTATGTTTTTTGTCATGGATCGTTACCATTTTTATTATTGTCCGTTGTTATTTTGATTCATGTTATGTTTTGTCATTACTCGTGGTTTTTATTACCCGTTATATTTTTGTCATTACTTATCTGTTTTTTGCCATTGCTCATTTGTTTTTGTTTTTGTCACAGCACGTCATTATGTCTTTTACCATTACCCTTCGTAGTGTCAGCCTGTCTTCTCGTCTTTTATCATTACCTTCGTTCTGCCGTGTCATTACCCGTCGTAATGTCTTGTCACTACCCGTCGTAATGTCTTGCCACTACCCGTCGTAACGTCATGTCACTACCCGTCGTAATGTCTTGTCACTACCCGTCGTAACGTCCTGTCATTGTCCGTATTATGCCAGTGCGTACATGTAAAATTGACACCTATGACATTCAATACATTTTTTATTCACTAAAAATAAAAAAATGCGATGACCAATGACCATATGTTCGCTTCGAACTTTGTCAGGGAGAATGTTCAAAAATACAAACACAGAAGGCGAGGACTACTTGCCCTCTTACGCCTCATTTGCAGAGGCCATGTAATCAATCAACTAGCGCACTAAAATGCGTGCCGATGCTTGAGTTCTGCCCTATATTGTTCACTGGCCCATTTTGAACAATTTTTTTGATGAATTTTACGCCCTGCTAACATAAGTATTGGAGGCCCAGAGTAGAAGCTACACGTACCTGCGTCGATATCCTACTTTTTAACAGGAGTTCTGGGAAATATTTTACAGATTGAATAGCTAACTACCTCTAAAATGAGTCAATTTTTAGCATAAAGACTGTTTTTATTTGATTAATCGAACACCAAACGATGCGTGTTTTTTCAATGCTACCTTATCGCTTGAAACTTTAATTTTTCTTGTTCTTTCCCAGCCAGCCATTAGAATGATTTTGTATATGTATGAGTAGGAACATACAAGCTTGGAGATCATGTCCCTCATTGCACAATTAGGGTGTGTGTAGTTCCTGTGGTACGTTTCATGGGTGTTGTTGTGTCTTCATATATTGGTTGATTAAGGTGAGTTTGACTGTTTATGAGATATATCGCATTCTGATTGATCAATTCGAGAATATTGGCAGTAACAACAACACCATCCACAACCCTTGCAATGAAGGTTACGGTGCACATACACAACTCGAAATCATGTTTTGCCAAAAGCTCAGCCTCGAATAAAAATTGTCTTTGACTGAATCGTTTGAAATTCTCAACAAATAATCACCAAGACGTCCAATATTTTCCGAATTATACATAACTGTGGCAAGAATCATACGACCGCCTGTGCAAGAGTTGGCGCACCTCGCAAGCTTGCAGCAAAGTTCAGCGTCAGCATCTAATCCGATTACAACGGGCGGCCGCCGCTGGTCGCAGCCACAGACGTAGCATCTGTCACGATCAGTTGGCCACCGTCCGTCGTTTTGTTCTTTGTAAATCCTGCAGTACATTTCTGTAATGCGAGCTCCGACCCTGTATTTTTCGAAATCATATTCCCATCGCTCTTGAGTCATTTCCTTCTCTACAAAAATCTTAACAAATCCACGTTTTCATATTCTCATTTTTTCCGAATGTTTGTCTCGAAAATGTTCGCAGAAATTCCACGTTCTTATTCGCATGCTTTCTAAGTTTTTTTCCTTAAAGAAGTGTTCTTGACCACTCCGCTCTACCTACAACACCTCGTGTTTGAGTGTGTTCTAAGACTTCATGCCGCCATGAATATTAGTACTGCTGCCAGTCAGTTGATGGATTGTGTCTTTTGTCTTACAATTCAGTATATTAAGAGGTCGTAAAACACTAAAACCTATATTCTTTTCTTTAAAGTGTTGTTTTAATATTCTCAGTATTTTTACGATTGTAGTGAGATGCGTTATTGAATTCGCTATCGATCCTCTACGAACTCTCGTGACGCAGCTGCTTTACAGGGCATAATTCCCATTTCATAAAATAGCTCGAAAATTATCACCTCAAAACATAATTCAAAAACAACATATATAAAATGTTTTGAGAAGTGAATATCGCAAAACTACCTCAACTCTGAATCTTATTAGTAATTGAATGATTATTTCGGTAAAACAACCAACGAGTCCCAACTCTTACGGTTGAGCAGCTGGGTGAGTGACTGATCCCTCGTATCGGGAGACAGGCGCTGCCGGCACAGCGGCGCACGGGAAGCAACAAAGCGAAACTTTTTTTCTTGTTTACAAACCGCGACTTTGCGGGATTTGCATTAGCGACCCTTCAGACGACCGAAACGTTCCTGCGGCCTGCGTGACGGGAGTGTGGCGGCGAATTCTGGTGTGTTACAGTAGGGTGTGTGGTGTGTTGTGGGATGTACATTGTACTATTTGTGTATTGTGTGATACATCAAACGTCTGGTATAGTGAGTGTCTTTGAGACCAATGCGCATGTTTTTGTGCTGTGGTGTACATGGTAACATATGCCGTGATATTCGAGTGCTTCAAATTGCGTGCTGCAGCATTGTTCTCGAGAGTGCGTTTCCTAATGGATGTGGGTAAGAAAATACTATTTTATGGACCAGTTTTCTCTTTCATGAGGTAAAATATTTTATAAAACCGATTTATATAACTTCGTTGGATTTGAAAGAGAGTTCTTCGTGTTATTCTATTCAGCACCGAAATGGATTTTATCACACTTTGATACAAGCCACCTTATTTCATAAATAATCACATTGACCGAAGAAAATTCGAGGTGATCCATTTCCATGGAAAACGAAAATGTACTGAGGTGAGGAAGTCTGGCTGAAACTGTCATTCGTATTGATTACAAGGGGCTCATGAGGCTCAGCACGCGAGGCAGAAATGACAAATTCAGAAATATCAGAAGCCTGCAATAATAATCAGAGTGCGACGATTACTCGAACTTGGACCCTCATTGCTTGGAGTGGCAAATGCAGGCCAAATGCAGTGTTCTAGCATCACTCATCAGTACCTCATGTGCTTTGCATGTTCCGTGTCATGGCGAGGTACAACACAAGACTTCATTTGGTCTGTAGCTCTTATGTGTGAGAATTCATTTCTGTTTAATGTTTTGGTCTCCAGCAATGAATTCATGATTTGAAATTCCAATTTTACTCATCCATGGCATGACCTGATAAACACAGCCTCAATGAATATTGTATGTATTAGTGGTATAAGTGAGGTATTTCTATTTCTAAATTTTATCAATTATGAAACTCAATCATGGTACAAAGGATATTCCTCTTATTTTTCTGTAATTGAAGCTATTCAGTCATTGTAATTGATTTTAAAACGAACGAAATAATACCATCTTTTTTCCTAAACATTTTGCTGGCTTGAGCTTTGCTCACTCTGTCGGTTTTCTTCACAGCAATAAAATCCTAAGCCTGTGGGAGTTGCTGGTGAATTTTTCAGTACACGAATCAATAGCAATCGTAACACAACAGTCGCTGCAATTGGCTTAAGAGAGACACGCGCGACAGCTCGTCAGGCCCATAATGAGGAGAGCGATGCGTCATTTTGACGTATGTCACGTAATCAAAGGGTCGTCTGCGCGCACCACTCCCCTGAGTTATGGCTCCAATGAAACGTGACGCGCACTTTCTCAGATTTGTCATTCATTGCCAGTATCGTGCTCAAGACTGTGCCTTGCCAAACATAGATCCCCGCACTCAACTTTAACGGGAAGTTCCCCTCAAATTTAGCAAACGAAGTGAAATTTTCAATTGAAGTGATGTTCTCCATAAAACGCTGACATTTTTTAACGGGTCTGACGAGAGAACAATTCTTGAATATTTCGACTGGGAGTTTTCCCGACCTTACTCCCCTCTCGTGAATAAATTTGTATGCCGGTCTGGCAGACTGCGAGTAAAACCACATTTGGCATGACACAGTTTTAGGCGCATCGTCGACATGTCGGTCCCGACAATAGTGCTGTGAGAGATCCCTGAGGTTGCCTCTGCGCACTAAAATGTTGATTTAATATTGGGCCGCTCGGTGCGATCGTGTAAAATTCATTTTGCGAGTCTCATACGAAGATTAAATCGGTATAAAATTAGTACACTGGCGCTAAAATGAAACGTGTGTTGTGCCTCTCAGATATGTCATTCTTTACAAGAATATAAATCATTCGCTACAACAGGCCTATGGTTGGCATCCACTACATAAGAAGTTATTGATGTGTTACTGAATTGGTGGTTAGGCTTATCACAAATCAATGCTTCGAATTGAAGGAATGGCATGATTTTCTCTTAAATATAACGCCATGCCTTAAAAATGCCAGTCGATTACTTTGTAACGAATAAATGAATCTCCTTTGACGAACTTCTCTACACCGTACGTGAGTGAAATGACCGCTTTGTCACACTTCTGCATTCACTGATGAGAAATTAAATTCGAAGTTTAAATCATACTTATCGAACGAGATGGCGAAATTATCTTAGTGATCGACATCAAAATGAAGTCGGTTATATCAAACGTTGGACTGCGAAAAACAGTCATAATTTTTTTTAGAATAAAATATATGAGCTCTGGTAAGCTAAACATTAACACTCTGAGCGCGATGTGCGCCATGTGTAGTACACGCGATCATCTAACCTAACCTAGCGTAACAAAAGAGCTAACGCATAGGAATACAAATCTTTAAGTGTTCATGAAATTTGTGTTCATTACTCGAATAAGGTAGCTTAGATTAGAAGGAAATGAATAGGATAACCTAATTTGTGAAAACAAAATCCTTGATTTTTACATTCACAACGGGAATATTTGTCGACATGAAATTTTACCTATGTAGAGAAAACGCGGCCAACGTTTTAAAAAGATTAGGTAACCAATTTATTTCCTTGCTCACGTTCAATGAGGAACTTTAAATTTCATTGAAAAGTTAGCATGCAGTTGGAAAGACGAGAATATTTATTCATTGTATTTGATTATGATGTCGAATCGCTGTCGCAACGCTCGCTTTCACTTCGTTATCAGACTGGCCAATTTTATTCTTCATTTATTAATTGGTTGTTCATCATGCAACGGGTAGATCAAGTCCGATGTATTGCACTCGGTAGTGTGTATATAAATTATTCAGCGTAGTGTAAGAGTAAACTTTCCAAAGTCCTCTTCTCTGTCAAGCCGAGTAAAATTGTGTGACGAGACGAGGGTCGTCAGGCTCTTCGTTGGAAG
>VOMN01137389.1:0-14779 GCA_014899125.1 Orchestia grillus | reverse complement strand
GCCTGTGTGGCCTGTGGGGCCTGTGGGGCCTGTGGAGCCTGTGTGGCCTGTGTGGCCTGTGTGGCCTGTGGAGCCTGTGGAGCCTGTGTGGCCTCACATTCAGAACAGGAGCACCATTCACTAACCAAACCCTCCTCCTGCAGCAGCACAAAGCCCCCCACACCTGCTGTCCTCAAACTCGGCGTGCCGCCAAGACCCAACCCCTGGTGGGGGGGCTGGAGTGGGGGGCGGGGGCCTGCTGCACACGGGGGTCCGCAGCGACTCCCTGTCGAGGGGGTCCGTGATGTCCTCCTCCTCCTCCGGCCTCTCCTCCTTCCCCGGGGTGGGGAAGCCCCCCAACTCGACCGCCCTGGCCTGCCTGGCAGGGCTGCTGGCTGGGGACGGCACCTCCCTAGCGTCCTCTGTGGACGCCTCCCCCGGGCCCTGCTACCTCTCCGCCGTGCAGACCGCCGTCGCCGTCAGGGAGAACGCCTCCTTCGACTTCAAGGGGTCCCCGCGAGACGGAGACTCGTCTGACGTGGACGCCACATTCGGGGCCGTCGCGCTCCACGGGCCCCTGGTGGGTGGGGCGGCTTGTCTTCTTCTTAGGGGCCTCTTGTGCTCACACTCGCTTGTGTTGTTGGTTTTCTTCTTGTGTTGTTGTGCTTCTTTTTGTGTCTGCTCAGGTTTTGGCTCTTCTTTCGGTTTGTTTCCTTGTACATGCTGATTCTAGTTCTTTTTTTTCCTGGATGTTGTGCACTCGCTCTTTCTTGATTAAATTAGTTTCATGCTGTTTTAGGTGCAGAATTTTCTACACACATCGTAAGTGTGAGGATCACCTCTTTTTGCTGTGCCCTCTCATCTTGCTTAGGAGGCGTAACCACTTCACTGAACCTCCCTCACAAATAAATGATCAGCCCTGAACCACTTCACTGAACCTCCCTCACAAATAAATGGTCTGCCTTGAACCACTTCACTGAACCTCCCTCACAAATAAATGGTCTGCCCTGAACCACTTCACTGAACCTCCCTCACAAATAAATTATCAGCCCAGAACCACTTCACTGAACCTGTCTAAGAAATGAATGGGCACCCTAGAACCATTGCGTACTGCGTTTATTACACTAATGCACCTGCTAGGTTACCTCAGCTGTAGATAGGCTTTTGGGACTGCTACAGGGTGCGTACGATATCTGAGGACACCTTGCACACTCTTAGAAAAACAGCGCGCATTAAACGATTCTCTTGATTTTTCGTCGACATAAACTGTCCTCGCCTAAGAACGTATGATTTGTATCCGAGGTCTTGATGAACAACATTCCTTATTGTTCCTCCAGACACTTGAAGATCTGTGGCAAGGTGTCGCATTGACTTCCCAGGATTTTCGTCGATCATGCCATGCACTCTTCGGACAAACTCGGATGTTCTGAGCGAGTCAAAGCGTTGACAATGCTGTTCTCTCTTGCTCGTGGCCAATTCATATCCATCGTTTTCGTTTAGGTATTTTCTAACTTTGCCTGCAAACGAAAAATTTGGTGACTTAAAAATCTCGCAATTCCTATATTGCTTTGTTTATAGACGCTATTACAGCGTGTCTTTTCATTTCATTAGTTATAGTAGTATCTGGCATGGGATCTTCTGAAAAAAATACATTAATTATTATCCGGTTAGTTTAAATTCCAAAAAGAAAAATATCCTCAGATACCTTACGCACCCTGTATCTTTCGTGCCCACTTCACTTCTTTCAATTTTCATTCTTTCTTTGGTATCTCCTCTTAATGTTCTTTTCCTTTTCATTCTTACCTTGAAATTTTATGCACGGGGGATCCTTGTAGGAATACACTCATGCAAAGATTCCCGGTTTTCTATAATCCAAACTAAACGGTCCCTCTCGGTTATCGCTTCGGAACACAATTCACGTGGATAAGGGAGCTTTGAACCACCTGCTCAACTAACGCTAATGCACCTGTAACTACATGCTCAACTAACGCTAGTGCACCTGTAACTAACTGCTCAACTAACGCTGGTGCACCTGTAACTACCTGCTCAACTAACGCTAATGCACCTGTAACTACCTGCTCAACTACGCTAGTGCACGTGTAACTACCTGCTCAACTAACGCTAGTGCACCTGTAACTACCTGTTCAACTAACGCTAGTGCACCTGTAACTTCCTGTTCAACTAACTCTAGCGCACCTTTCCAGGTGTGCGGGCAGCACACATCCAGGAGCCGGCACCGAGACACGTCGAGTCGCCGGTCCTGGATGCGGCCGAGCAGCTCGTCCCTCACAGCAGCGTCGAGAGCGAGGGACTCTCTACTGGACACGACGCTGTACCACACCGAGGGGGTCAGAGAGCCCAGGTCGGCCAGGAAGGCCCGCAAGCCTTCAGGTCATGAGAGGAGTGCCAGTGGGGACGCCTTCCTGCCATCTTCCAGGGACGACAGCGCCGACGATGTGAGTTCTACGTTCAGGAACCCGGGTGAGGAGTCTCAAGACAGCTCCTCTGGGGACAAAGCTGCTGCTGCCGCCCTAGCTGCCGCTGTGGCTGCCGAAGCCCCGGGTCTCTATAAACGGGACGACGAGTCGCCCAAGCGCTACAAGTTCGGCGATGACGACTCGGAATGGATCCTGGATTACTCTCGTATGGAGCCGTTCCCCTTCGCCGTCCGCTCCCCATGCTGGACCGCCCAGTACAGGTTTGTACGGGCCCCCCCGCGGTCGTCCCCACCTCGCAGGGTCCGGAAATTACGCAGTCGTCACGCTAGACGGACTCCCACCGACGCCTCTAGTTCTTCAGGTCCCCCAGAGCAGGGAGGTCATGCGCCAGAAGGGGGGGAGGGGGACGACCACTGCAGGGGGGACAGCGACAGCGAAGGCAACCCTGCGCTGCCCAGAAGTAAAGATGTCGCTCTGGACGAGAGAATAGCAGCGTCTCCGCAGCCTCACTCTGAGGATGTCGAATCTCAACTCGAAAGAGTCACGGTGAGCTGATAGTCTCAAACTCTCATTTCATTCGTCTTTGCTTATTTAAATCATTGTCAGTTTCTGCGTGTTTGTGACTTGGCTTGAGTGCAGATTTTAAAGGAGATTTTGAATTCTCAGTAGGGAGTGCGATGCAAAGAGGCTCGCCGTCGGAACTTTCGGATGATCACGATATCTTGAACGTATATTTTTAATTTGTTCTGCCAGACAACCAACTCTCCAATAGAAGCGTCGTGAACACGTTGAACGTCCGTTTAGATTATATTGATGCTTGGTACGAGTATTTTTCATTATTTTAAATTGTGTGCAGGTTCATCATTCTGTCAGGCATTGCCTGTTGATTATGTGAGGTGTTGCCCTGTAATACTGTCACGTATTCCTCTTTAATTTTGTGACAAGTTGACTTTCCATTCTTCCAAGCATCCCGCTATCATTGTGACGAGTGCTGCTTTTTTTCAGTAGCCATTTCTTAATTTGCTCAGGTGTGACCTTTCACTTATGCATGGCATTGCTGTTTAATATTGCCAAGTAGCCCTCTCTAATTTCGCCGAGCGTTTCCCTTGAATTACGTCAACCACACCCTTCAATTCCAGCAAGCATCTTTCGAAAATTATCCCTAGCTTTTTCAATATTTTAATTATGCCAAGTGTATTATCCTCTTCAATTTACCCAGTTCGTACCCTTAAATTTGCCCAATCGTGTTTGGCGTCACCAGCCCTCCCTGTGTGCCCAGATTACGGACGCTAACCAGATCTACGACACGCTGAACCTGGGCCGCCGCATAGACGTGCTGTGGCCGAGTGCTGAGATGCGGGAGAGGGGGGGTCGCAACTGCTGGGGGTCTTTTGTACCTGTGGAGGGCATGGAGGGTCCTGTGGTGCACCGTTGGACCCCTCACCACGCGGACCCTCAGTTCCGCAGCCATGTCGACCGCACCATATTTCTGGTGCGCATCAACAACTGTTACATCCCTGTGGCTGAAGACGGTGTTGCTGCTGCTGGGGCTGTGGGAGCTACGTCTCTCTGATGGCATCTTGCGTTGTAGCTCAATTTTGCCCCCCTGGAAGTCGATATTACTACGTTTAATACCGCCTCATTCCGCATTTATACCGCCTCATTGCTCTGAGCTCCGTGATGGACGTGAAAAAGACAACTTGGCGATAAGAATGTAATGGAAGTCACTTGGCTAGTGGACCAAGAGGCGCACCCAATATGCATATGTGTGATCAAGTCGCGTGTGCAAATTCTGCCATGCGTCGACGCCGGAGGTCTGTAGTCGAGCAACAGTTGAACGGAAGAAAAACGTAATAAAAACATTCCTGAATGACCGGAATTTTAGCGACCACTCGAGCGCTAGCGGGCGCGTCTTTGGTGGTCTTGGTGCTGGTGTCCTTTCACACACACTTACTTAGGGGAGAAAGATTTATTGTTCATATTCCTATAGTCTTTCTGTACACTAGTATGTATACGTAATTAACATTCTCCTGTGGAGAACGGTTCCTTGTCAAAGTAGGAGGTGTAGAACCTCGCTGGTGTGTGGGTGGGAGGTGATTGCTCCTACTTAAGTCGTGCTAAACCCTGGCCCGGTGTGGGTCGGTGTGGGGCCAGGGTACCTCTCTCACTCACTCTCTCACTCTCTCTCTCTCTCTCTCTTTTTATATGTCCTTCCTCATCTCTGAAGTATTGGCTGACCTCGTCGGCATGTTTTGAAGGCTTGAATGTTCTTTGACGTTAATTCGTTACTCTGGGCTGGGTATTAAAATTTACGATGGATAATCAATTGTCCATGGCTGGGTATTAAAATCTACGATGGATAATCCATTATCCATGGCTTGGTATTAAAATCTTCGATGGATAATCAATTATCCATAGCTGGATATTAAAATCTACGCTGAATTTTAGTTGTGAACGGGGAAGACGTTCTACTGTTGTACTCTTGGTTTTGTTGAAGAAATTACGTAGATTATTTAAGTTTCCCGTGTCGATGGTGAGGTGCTCCAGTGGTGTCGCTTTTGGCTCTCGTGTCCTTCCCATGTCTGTGGCCCTTGTAAAATTGTAAAATTCTGTGCGCGGCACCTGACTTCTTCTTCAGTATTGCGTTCACGGCGGTGCTAATTATCGCGGTGGTCAAGAGGACAAAGAGGGAATGAGTGGTGTCCCTGCCTGCTTATGAAGGCGAGACTGAAGGTCGCATCAGACTTCAGTGTGAGGTCTCCCACCGCTGCGAGGTAGACTGCGGTAGAGGTAGAGGAGAGACTTGCGCAGGTAGAAATTAGTAGAAGGATTTAGTGGTGAACACAAGGAGATGGTAATAAGTAAAGGGTAGTAATAGATACAAGGAGATAGTTATCCATGAGCAAAAGAAAGGAAGACGTAGTAGTAGTAGTGAGTATAGAAGAAGAAAAGGTCGTGTAGTCACCATCTCCGGTGCAGGCGTCACGCTAGTTTCAAGTCAGCCTCAACACGAAGTTCATCACAAAAGTTCCTTGTGTGTTGCGGTGTTTTTAATTTCTGCAGGCTAGCTCTGTTTTTAAATACATTGAAGTTATCGTGCTAAAATTCATGCCCTCTTTAGATTGAGTTGTTGTTTCTTGATATTTGGCCTATTATACGTAATATGTGACAGGACTGCCTCACCTCAGTCTCGCATTTCGCGGGGGCGAGAAGAACTCGTCCTTCCTCTCGGCAGAATTCTAAAGTGGAGTGATCTTCTGGACTGACAGAGAGCTCTGCCTACGTGACTTGGCTGCGCAGAACTCGCTTAGACTTGTGACTTGTGAGGGGGTTGTGTGTGGTGAGGGGGGGTGCTCGCAGCTGGGTTGTCGGGACCCAACTTGGGTGGCTGTGGCACCTCTGTTGCCGTCGAGCTCAAACTAATATAAGTGCATTTTTCTTCGACTTTTTCGTGCGGGTGCGTGTGTCCGTACAGGCTGCAGCCCTGTATGTGTTGTATGCGCTGTGTGCTGCACTGTCATGTGTACTGCTCTATACGGTACTGTGTACTGTCATGTGTACTGCTCTGTACGGTGCTGTGTACTGTATTGTATTGATGTATTTTGTACTGTGAACTGAATGACGCTCTGCTGTGTACTATGTATATTGCGCAATACTGTGCTACATACTGTACTGAATACTGTGCTAAATGCTGTACCACATACTCTACTGTATACTGTACTGTACACTGTGCTACATACTGTACTGTATACTGTGCTACATACTGTACTGTATACTGTGCTACATACTGTACTGTATACTGTGCTACATACTGTACTGTACACTGCTACACACTCTACTGTACACTGTGCTACATCGTGCGTTGTGCCTGGTCTTCTCTCTGTAGAGTATCGCGCGTGTGAGGTGACTGGAATATTTGACCTGTACATATATTTTGATACGAACATAGCTATTTATTGTAATTTTAGAGGCGGTGTGGTGTGGAGGTCTGTGCTTCTGTTGGTGGTGCGGGCACGCTGGAGCGGAGCGTTCGTTGTAGAGCGAAGTTTCGGTGAGAAGAGTGTAACTCTTCCTGTGTGTGAAGGGTTTCTCTTGCAGCAGCGTTGTTGTTTCCTTGTCTCTACGTGCGTACTTATCAACAGCTTTTACTTTTGGTCTCTTTTTGTTCGTCTCTGTTCAATGCGCTGCAGTTTCCCCTCAGCCAACCCTGCAGCTTCCCCTCAGCCAACCCTGCAGTTTCCCCTCAGCCAACCCTGCCGGTTCCACTCAGCCAACCCTGCAGTTTCCCCTCAGCCAACCCTGCAGTTTCCACTCAGCCAACCCTGCAGTTTCCCTTCAGCGAACCCTGCAGTTTCCCTTCAGCGAACCCTTCAGTTTCCCCCCAGCGAACCCTTCAGTTTCCCCTCAGCGAACCTTTCAGTTTNTCAGCCAACCCTGCCGGTTCCCCTCAGCCAACCCTGCCGGTTCGGTCCATGTGGCCAGAAGCCTCCCAAATCTTGTGCTGTAGCGCTCTCCATCGCGTGTTGGTGGCAGCTGTAGCGCTCTCTTGTCTCTCCTGGCACAGCCTCGTGTCCTCTGGCTGAGTCTCGTGCCTCTCCTGGCAGAGTCTCGTGCCTCTCCTGGCAGTCTCGTGCCTCTCCTGGCAGAGTCTCGTGCCTCTCCTGGCAGAGTCTTATGCCTCTCCTGGCAGAGTCTCATGCCTCTCCTGGCAGAGTCTCGTGTCTCTCCTGGCAGAGTCTCGTGTCTCTCCTGGCAGAGTCTCGTGCCTCTCCTGGCAGAGTTTCGTGCCTCTCCTGGCACAGCCTCGTGTCCTCTTGCAGTCTTTTACGCCTTACAACGCTACCCAATTGAAATACTTCCGAGTAACTCAGGTGCGAATCGTGGGAAACTCCCAAGGAAACAATCTGTTCCCTTAAATTCGTGGTAAACATTTGAAGAAATTGGAAAAGGACTTGTATGGCCCCCGCGGGCGTCCTGGGCGCATGTTTGCCCCAAAATGACGCAAATCACAGTGTGCATGGAGCACTCTGGCGTGACGGAACACGATGGGTTGGAAGTAGTCATCAGTTCTGTCGGTCAGTTGTTTCTCAGCGAGTGCTGCTGCTTTGATCAGAGCGTCAGTTGACTGGTGTCTCTGCGAGCGAGAGTGGCGGTAGCAGCTCCGTGCTGTGCTCGCCTGTTCTGGTCGTCGCCGCCATGCTGGCGTGGACTGACGCTCTCGTCGACTGAGAGGGCTGGGTTCTGTCGGGGAGAGAGGTGTAGTCTGCGTTCGAATAGTCTGCCGTACAGTCTTGGCCGTACAGTCTGCGTTCGAATAGTCTTTGCCCGAAGCTGCCGTCAAGCGGGACCGCTGTGCCCACGCTCGGCAGCGCAGCGTGCGGCCTCTGTACAGTGTGTATTTGTGTGTAAACTTTGTAACATACTTGGAGCGAATTATTTTTGATCGAACTGAGCCGTGTGGTTTGGTGCCCCTTTGGTCTATGCTCATTGCAGGCCGATGCATTTGTGGGAGACGTGCCTGTGCGTCTTGTGGGAGACGTGCCTGTGCGTCTTGTGGGAGACGTGCCTGCGCGTCTTGTGGGAGACGTGCCTGTGCGTCTTGTGGGAGACGTACACCTACGTTTCGTTACCCAAGACGTGCATGACGTTCGCAAGACGAGACGATCTCCGTCAGCTGCCACTCGATGTCCGCAGCACTCCAGACGACAGGTCTCAAAATTTTGTAACATTAGACGGCTACCGTCTTGTAAAATACGTAGTTGACAGGTACACTTGTATTGCAGTTGACAGTTGACTGGTTCATCTTCAGTGCAGTTGACAGGCGCTCAATCGAAGCGCGGGAACTTTGTCAGTTTTGTGTCAAGCGAGACTGTTGAATGCTGCCCTGTGTGTGGTGTATTGGTGCGGTGTGTGTTGTATTGGTGCGGCGTGTGTTGTATTGGTGCGGCGTGTGTTGTATTTGTGCGGCGTGTGTTGTATTTGTGCGGCGTGTGTTGTAGTTGTGCAGCGTGTGTTGTAGTTGTGCAGCGTGTGTTGTAGTTGTGCGGCGTGTGTTGTAGCGTGTTCCCAGAAGTACTACTGTCAACTGGAGATTGTAAGAAGCACTGCAGTTAACTGACACCGGACAGGACTCCCACAGTGCCCCACCCTCTAACTGTTCAACGCTCGTGCTCCTCCTGTCCCCCAACTCCACCCTCTTTTCAACTCGCCCCCACTATCCTCCGTGATTCTCCCCCTCCCCACTCTGCTCTACGCTTAAGTGCCTCTCAAACAACTGTGGACAGACGTCCAGACGAGCATAAACTGGTTTGTTAAGTGGGCTTTCATTAATCCTTCCAGTAATACACTCCTGGAGACCGCTGTCCTCCTGGAGACCGCTGTCCTCCTGGAGACCACTGTCCTCCTGGAGACCACTGTCCTCCTAGAGACGACTGTCCTCCTGGAGACCGCTGTCCTCCTGGAGACCACTGTCCTCCAGGAGGCCACTGTCAGTCCCGAAGTCACAGGCAGAATTTCAGAGCTCTGCCGAATCATCACGCTGATAACAAGCGCCGTCGTCAGCTTGTGTAGACGAGACAACTTATTCCAATGGTAGGTTTGTATTTTTCGCACGGGCTGCCGATGGGAACTCAGATGATCGAATGATGGAACTTTATTCTTAAGTTTAACTGCGCAGGTCTGTGAGGCTCGTCGTCGTTTGCGGCCTCCTGGTCCTAAGCCACCCTCCGTGTGGGGATGGAAGCCTCGGGCCTGGTGAGGAAGGCGCGGGTCGAGTTAGTACACCACGCTGGAGCGACCGGGCTCTTCGGGGCAACTTATTTTGTCTACCGATGAAAATTCTTGGCTTTTTACATTTTGTTTTTTGTTTTGTATCCCATCCGGGTATTTTTGTGTATTAATCTTGTTGAAAGTTTTCCATGTACAGTAGGTACGCATGTTTCTTAGTTGAGAGATTTTCCAAGCTGAAATATTTTGATTAATAATGTTCCTTTTACAAGTGCTTCTCAAACTCTGATGCGGCAAACCGGCGTGTTTTTTTCAATTTGAAATATTTTGTGGTAATTCATATCGGAATCGATATACATATATAATGAATATGATAAAAGTTGACTATTTTTTGTCTTCCATGTATTTACTTGGTCAGCGAGTAATATACTATCAAAACCGATACCGGTAGCTGATGAATCGTGCACCTGCACCAGATCACCTGCGTACCAACGCTGCCAGTTCTTCAAATGTCGCTGAGCAAAGCCAAGGATAAAGAGAATGCTGAAGTCTTTTTGCACGAAGATAGACGTACCCAAAAATATTGTAAATTAAATTTTTTTTCATTTAATAGGCCGATCCTATCCGTGTAAACAAACACGATAATCGGTGAATATCAGAGATAAAAATATTGTGAGTGAGAATGGGATTCCCGGGTTCCATTGTGTTAGGAACCGAAAAAATAAACTTCAGGTAAGTTAATTATAGCTTCTATTTCCCAAGCTTTCATCACCAAAGCAGTTGCGTGTCTAAAAGAATAAGCATTCGAAATTTCGGAGAGATACGTGCGCCATGGTATATAGGATACAAGTTCACAATAATTGAATGACGTCATCTAAGGGGGACTGGTACGATAGTAGTAGTAGTAGTAGTAGTGAGAGCTGCGCTTCAGAAACGGACTATCTCGCACCGAAAGAGTAGGGACCATTTAGTATGGACTTAGGAGAACGGGGAATCTATGCACAAAGTGTGTTCCCACGCAAGATCCCCTGCGCATAGAAAGAGCAAGTTAAGAAGGAAGAAAAGACAAATAAGCAATAGTGAAGGAGGAATGAAAACGGAAAGAAGCAAAGTGGGCACGAAAGATAAAAGTCCCGAAGGCCTATCTACTAAAGCTGAGGTAGCCTAGCAATGCTCCCCTGGGGGCGCTAGTCCCCATAGCATAGGATAGACAAACCTAACTAATATACCTCTATTGCCTAGAGCGTATCCTATGCCCCCTGAGGGGGGACTGGTACGATAATATTGGCTACGATGCGCAGAGCAGATGGCGGATTCGAAGAAGAGGCCTCACGCGTGGTTGTCCCAAGTGAATTTTGCACTTGGGTCATACATTCCTGGAAACGATGGATGTTTTTATGGAGGTAGGACTGAATTTTGGATGAAAGCCTGGCCTCAAGGAGCCGTCTCGAGTGCAGGTCTCTTCCTTTCTAAAGTACGGGAGTCAGTTGGACCTCACACCTGGTCATTTCCCCGGAGAGAAGAAGTTGCCCTAACTCGACTGTGTACTGGTCATGCAGGAGTTGGCTCTTGCCTGCATCGCTTCGTACTGCGTGACAGTTTGAAGCAGCTTCTGTAGAATACCTGATGACGGAACATTACCTACTGCAGTGCCTGCGTTTCTCATCTTCTCGACTTGTCTTAGCAGCAGATCTAGCGCAGCTGAGAATTGCTGGTCCAACGGTGGAGTCGCCTCTTGGTGGAGGTGTTCAAAGAGAAGTATGTCTTCAAGTCGACACTGCCCTTCTGAGATACATACGCAGGACAAGACGGTTGAACCTCCTTTGAAGTCCTACATCTGAAATGGAAGCCATCTAAACTACCAGGAGAAACGGAAGTAGTCTGCTTCTACTCTCCTTAACTTTGATAAGAAGAGGAAGAAATCTGGGCCGTGCAAAAGAAGTTCTTGCTTTAAAGTTTCAGCTGCGCAAAGTTAGTTCATTCAGTGGCCAGTTGCGGCAATGTGTTGACAAATTATGGATAATTATTGTGAGGTCGTAATCAAATATCAATGCTGATATACTCTTTCTCTGGTCTGCTATGTCGTTTCTCAGATATCAACGTGCTTACAATTTGAACAATCGGTTTAGTATGTTGCTTCTTTAGTTTCTGGGATGAGAATGTGATCTTTAGGCGAACCGAATGGGTTCTGCGGAGGGTGTTTGCATGTTTGTTGCGTGATTAATTATGAAGGAATTTCATAATTTTTGCCACCCTTTCACTAGTAACATGAACATAGAGCGCGGACACATCGAGGTTTAGTGTTCTAGACCTTTTTGTTTACATCGCAGAGACCGTGAATTATTTCGAGTAGCCAGTTAGTTTTTATTCGTTTTTCCTCGTCGATTTTGTTTCCACTACATAGCGTGGTTGCTCTGTTCGTCAAGCTTATATCGAGCTAGATGGTTGTGTTCACACTTCAAATAACATAATCATTCGTGTTCGTTGGTGTTTACGATAATGACTCATCGAGATATTCGTCATATTTCTGGTGATCGTAAGTCCAAAAATGGAAACTTTATGGCGCTCCATTCTTACCGCGAATTGTACGTTTCCGGTCAATGTGCACTTGGTCAGCTTTGCGTGAGCTAAGGGTAGGTGCGTTAGAATACCCGCATGTACGTGTGCCTTAGCATACGGTCCTGTAGGATGAAGAACTTATTCTTCTAGAAGTCGTAGAACTTATTCGGGGCCACAAGTAGCTAGGCATGAAAGTGTCTATTATAGTAATATAAGAAATCCATGTCTGTAATATTTTTAACACGTTGACTCTGATTCTTCACACAGGTAAAATTACATGCCGACAAATATCTCTACTGTGAATTTAAAAATGAAGGATTTTGGTTTCACAAATTTGGTTACTCTATTAATTTTAGTTCTAATCAGAACTAGCTTATTCGATTGATGAACACAAATTTGAAGAAAACTCGAAAATTTGTATTTATACATGATAGTGCTTTGGTTACAATAGGTTAGGTTAGATGATCGCGTGTACCATATATGGCCCACTTCGGAGTCAACGTGTTAAATGATGTAACACTTGTGGTAATATGCTGCTTCAAAATTGTTTCCTTTGAGTTATCGCATTCGAAGAGCTGCTGACGTGTATTGAGCGGCAGCACCACGAAATTGTCATCTAATTAACGCTCCCGTGAGACCGTTCAAATCGGGGGAGTTTCAAGCATTTCCTATTGGAATAATTACTTTAACACGTTCGCTGCCACCAGGAATATTAGGCTTGTTGACTAAGTTAGTTCGGCAGTTTCAACATAGCGATATAACAGTTGAGTTAAAACTGTAAAAGTACCATGTGTGTCAAGTGCCGGTGAACGTGCTAACTATCCAATTCCCTTTAGGGGGCATAGGAAAGGCAAGGGGCAATAGGCTTAGGTTAGTTAGGTTTGTCTGTCGTATGCCATAGGGGGCATAAAATAGGCAATAGGCTTAACACATTGACTCCGAAGTGGGTCATGTATGGTACACGCGATCATCTAACCTAACCTGATGCAACCAAAGCACTATCATGTATAAATACAAATTTTCGAGTTTTCTTCAAATTTGTGTTCATCAATCGAATAAGCTAGTTCTGATTAGAAAGAAAATTAATGGAATAACCAAATTTGTGAAACCCAAATCCTTCATTTTTAAATTCACAGTAGAGATATTTGTCGGCATATAATTTTACCTGTGGAGAATCGGAGTCAACGTGTTAAAGCTAGTTAGGTTTGTCTCGTATTCCATAGGGGGCATAGAATAGGCAATGGACTTAAGTTAATTAGGTTTGTCTATCGTATGCTATGGGGACTGGCGCCCCCAGTGGGCACAGTTAGGTTACCTCAGCTATAAATAGACCTTCGGGACTTCTATCTTTCGTGACTTCTTCGCTTCTTTCCGTTTTCATGTTTTTTTGCTGATTGACGTTTATCTTTTCTTCTTCCTTCTTAACTTGCTGCTTCTATGCGCATCTTGCGTGGGAGCGCATCTTGCGTGGGAGCGCATCTTGCGTGGGAATGGTCCCTATTCTTTCGGTGCGAGATAGTCAGCTACTGAAGCGCTGCTGTCCCAACTACTACTTCTACTAATCCCGCAACTACCACTGGGATTGGGGACCCCACGGGGGAGTTCCACACTCCGGTTTGTCAGCTCGATCCTTCCATTTGGGGACGCGACGTAGAGGCCTCACATTTTCTTTCCTTTAGCAGCTCTGTTACGCCATCACATGTCCGATGTCGGTGAGCTTTATTTTTAGCAGAAAGAAGAGCCAGATTGGTTGAAATGGATATGAATAATTTTTTCACATTAATGGAAACTAATTATCAATTGAAAGCAATACTGTGATCCTCTAAGCAACTCTTGGTTTACGGTGCGTTTTGCACTTTTTACAGGGCTAGGTCAATGAATGTGGCCGATATTTCTCATTGTAATTTAGCACCCGTATTAATTGGAGACCCAATGAATGATCCTATTGGCCGAATGGGCTACAACCCAGCTGAAGTTTCCTTATTGAGTTCCTAACGCAGGTAAAAACATTTATTTCAGTGAGCTTCATCTCGGCTGGTCTACTATAATTTGAATTTCTGATCAGCTTGTTTGCTTGTTGGTAGGCGTGGGCAGTCTTCAGTAATAATTTGGCACTGAAATTCAAAACTCATCGCTCAGTAATTAACTGAGGGTTTTCCATCGCATCATGGGGAGGGTTCATTGGTGCTAAAGTGAATGAATTATTTTCGTTGTGTAGGATAAAAACCCAGAGTCCGTCGCCATGCCATCCAAAATGACGGTAAATCTCACGTGAAATAATGTCATTTTCCGTATGCCTGATACGGACTGCCTTCCCTGATTCAGTCTTGATGATTGGGAATGCGGACTCCGGAATTTTTTCCCCTCTGATCACTTAAGGGCGTGAATAAATCCCTGCACACGGAAAGATATGTGCATTGACACTTGCTACATTATGAAACGGCAAAATTTTGCCAAAATGTTACAAGTTTCCGAAGTAAGTTTCTAGTGCGCCTTCGTGCGACTTGCGGTGTCGTTGGTCGCTCCTGTCCCTCCGTCGGTGAAATTGGGGCAGTGAAAACGCTAGTGAAACTCGAATAATTTATTGGTCCCGTGGGGGTAATGCTGCACTGGCCCCGTGGGGTAAACTTCTTTAAGAAATACGGTACAGGTTGTGCTATGATTTCTGGTTGACAGCGAGGCCTCAGCGCTGTCTGGACTGTCTCGCTAATCCCGGCCACAGCTGCTACATCCCGCCTACAGCTGCTACATCCCGGTCACAGCTGCTACATNCCGGCCACAGCTGCTACATCCCGGCCACAGCTGCTACATCCCGGCCACAGCTGCTACATCCCGGCCACAGCTGCTACATTTCATTTACAGCTGCAACCCCCCACCGACAGCTGCTACACCCCGGCCCCTGTAGTACAGCGCTGCCCGCTCATCAACCTCTAGCGCTAGTTAATGCACGGCTCAGGACGGCGCTGTGTGGCGTGGGCGGCGAACAAAGGATGTGGGCGGCGTCACCCACAAGGCAACGGTGTACGACATTCAAGTGAAAATGAAAATAATTATCGATTATCTTCCTTACATATTTT
>VOMN01137367.1:0-10332 GCA_014899125.1 Orchestia grillus | reverse complement strand
AAGCGTTTACTTTTACCAACTTTTTTTTGGGTCACCCTGTATTTGTCTTCAACGGTTGCTTCTATGCTGGTCCGAAACCGTTGACAAGCTGAAATTGAGTGTTCTTTATTCATTTCGGAAATATCCTGTACAACTTCAATGAAACAATGGTACTATGAGGATGTTGATTAGTCTCCCTCACAACAATGGTCCACACTTATTAGTCCAGGCGGGTTTTGAGGCCTCAAATCGGGGTCACATGATCGTAAAATTTCTCTGATAACCAACCTTGGATTACTATGCTTTGTGAGAAGGTGCTGAGTCTTGCTGAAAGATGTATGAGCTTCTATTGGATACTTTATTTAGAAAGGCTTAACAACCTTTTTTAGAACATCAATGTAATCAGCAGCTCTAATCCTAAGACCCTGTGGAAACATGTATGGTGGCATGAAATGAACTTCATGACATGACCTTCACAACTCCTAAGACTATCATAGCTGTGATTAAAGCAACTATGACTGCTCATTTTCTGGTTTCTTGGGCTATCATCTTAATTTTAATACGTTATCTGAAACGAAAAAAAATTAACATAAATAATTCGAGTATGTAATGAACTGAAAACGACATGTGCTGAAATAGGCCTCGCGCCCTGTATATACCAGACAAAAAGTTAGCACCTCGCCTGAAACACAACATGAGATATTAATTTCACAACTCATAAATGCTCTGTAAAAAAACGACACCTCGCACTAAACACAACCTGAAATATTCATTTCATTCCCTATAAAATCGCAGTAAAAAAGCAACCAATAAACCGAACATAAGATATCGAACCCAACATAAGATATCGATTTCTCTCGCGCAGTAAAAAAGCAACCAAATAACCCAACATAAGATATCAATTTCTCTCCGTACAAACCCGCCATGAAGCCGACATGTCACCTCAATAAAAGCGCGTAGGGTTCAGTGCCAGGAGAGAATGCCTCACCAGTGCTCCCGTTACTTGCAGCGGTGCCGCAGCCGGAGTTCGCTGAGCGTCCTGTGGAGCGCAACGTGACGGCCTTCCGGGGGCAGGTCAGCAGGCTGCCCTGCACCGTGCGACACCTGTCGGGCAAGCAGGTCAGTGACAGACAAGTCAGGTAAGCAGGTCAGTAGTAGGTAGGTCAGTGAAAGACAGGTCAGGCGAACAGAGTAGCTGCATGCAGGCCAAGCAAACAAAGCAGTGGCAGGCTGGTCAAGCAAACAAAGCAGGGGCAGGCAGGTAAGGTAAACAGAGCAGTGGCAGGCTGGTCAGGCAAACAGAGCAGTGGCAGGCTGGTCAAGCAGACAGAGCAGTGGCAGGCTGGTCAGGTAAACAGGCTAGTCACAAGCAGGTAGGTAAACGAGTCAGTCACAGGAAGGTCGCGCAAACAGATCATGATAGGTTGGTCTGGCAAACAGTTCCGAGACTTGCCATTAACTCACCACTCTCACGCATACCTACAGCTCATTTAAACATTATGTCAGAATTTACCGTTAACCACTGTTGCAGCCCTTCTAGGTAACACAGAGCCTGTTCAGTTCATTGATGCCAGAAATAAGAGTTTGTATCGCCCTTTATAGGTCAGCAAACAAGCCAGTTGCTTGTACAAGAACTCAACATCGTCATTACCTGCACAGGCAGTAAACATGTTGTGAAGGTCATTCATGAAATGACAAACATTGCTGATCGGATCCGACTTTCCAAACGCATCACACGTTCACAAAACAGGGTACTCAAAATTTCAAAATAAGTGAAACCGTTTTCAGGCGGTGAGTAAACAGGTCATTGAGAGACATACAGGACCCCGGCCTCGGTATGGAAGGCATAATTCCAAGGCTTGACCGACAACATTAGCGGTCACAGCAGCACAGTCGTGTCCTATGAACAACTTCTCTATAGTCACCTCTCGCATGAAGAGGTATCAACTAGAGCGAGTATTAAATAGCACTGGAAATATTTGAGTCATAAATAGGAACAAGCTCGTGTAATGAGAAGTAAATAAGACGACAGAGCGGTTGTTTGCTGGAACCGATCAGCGCTCTATATGTGCACAGGGCCTTGAGGAGTCAACCCAATTATGTACTAACAATAGTCGCTAATGGTTCTGATTTCAAATCAATGAACGTTCTGGCTGGTGTATGATAAAATATTACGAAGAACTTCTTAACGCATTGTTGCGTGTCGGGGAAATGAGTGAGGTATCCAAAGCGATCCCATGTATCTGTCGACAATACACCGCCAACCGATTCTCGAGTAAACAGCGTTGGAAAATCCGAACCTGTTTGTGTTTGCGCTTTAATGCGAATCTTTGTTCTAATTTATCAAATATATTTAAATTCATAGTTGCCTTTATGAACTGAATTTTCTACCCAGTTCTCAATAATTTCCTCCAGAACGCTTTGCAAGCCAATTAACTCGCTGGCTGCTTCATGCCGTTGTCTCCGCCATGTGGTATTGCGCTACTTTCAGCTCTGCTATCAAGTCGTTGAAATAGCAAAACTAACTTGAACAGCTAAACTACCTTTCATGATTGCAGCGAGCGTGTTAATTGCTATCATTCATTCTTGTTTTCGACGCGCATGAGCGTCTGGGTTAATTAATTATGTATGGGGGTAAAGCATTCTCCTTACGATACGAGAAGTTGCCATCCAAATGCTGCTTGATATCAACCATCATGGGACAACAAAACTAATTTCAAAGTTGCAACGAATGTGTTAAGTTAAAATGAATCGAGAGAAAGCAACTGTGTAGAAAAGAAAAAAACAGGATTAACACTGGACATAACGAAAATGATAGGCCTTTTCGAAGGGCGATTTAGGAATCGCATTTTAAGCAGAGGACAGAAGAATCCTCTAAAATATTAAGGATGGGTTTCTAAGAACAAAAAGCGGCGGTTCAGTGTAAGAAATTAACGTCGTATTCTATGTGGGAACGCATAGTTGCTTCATAAGTTTGCATAAAGACTGAATAAAGAAATGTTGTACGTAACTTCTGTAATTCTTTGCCTAAGCATAGACTTTAGAACTTACCATGAGATTCAATTTTAGTGTTGTAGATCATGGGAGTAAAACCAACGCCACGCCCGTTCAAGCATCAGAACAAACTCGAGACATCTCTACTTATGTCTCAGTTCTCTACAAATCTGCGGCATGTTCCTAAACTTTAGCGAGTCAATCCACATCACTCTGTGAACTGGCCGAATGAGGCTAATGTCCTCTGCATAAATAAAGCGGTGTCCAATATATTACTCATAATTAGCAGAAATAATACGTCGCTAAGGTGCAGGTAAAATCTTTATACATACTAAATATCACGCGCTAGAGTCTAGCAAAAATTTTTTAAATCAGTGTGTAGCACTTACGAAAAATGAGTTCATAAATTATTGGTCAGTGTTCAAGCGATGAAAGCGATGTAAGTTATCTCGGTGCGCATAACATGTCAAGGCTTAGCGTAAAAAATAGCGTCAAAGAGTTCAGTCGAGAAAAACGTGCCAGTGGCAGGCCATTAAATGACTTAGGAGCTGAATACGAGGCCTCTGTACGGGACACCGGTCTCCGAAGTGGTGAAATTGGCCTACTGGGGTCGATGAAGAGGTCGAAATTCCACGAAGAGGCCAATGGGCTACAAGTTTTGGATCCACAGTCTAGAGGGTAGACAATGATTCGTTGTTGGCAGAAAAATGTCCTGTTGAGACGCAGCGTCCAGTTGAGATATTTCCTCAACTGACAACTGGGAGGTGAGGTGATATGCCGGTCATCGTCCAGCCAATGAGTGATAAACATGTTTACCGGTGGATAACTTTCAGAATTTTCTATAATTCTCCGCTGCAAGGTTATGCGGAAGATATATTACTGGCAAATAAATAATGCATCAGAGCAGAAATAAATAGTATGTCAAATGGTGCATCAATTAGATAAGTAAATAGCTCATCAGTGCGCAAATAAATAGTAGGTATGAGTGCCAACCAAATAACAAGAACCAAATGTCCAGCAGCAAAAAGCCATCGAGATTGCTGACAATTGTAGGGGGCGACAAGTAGGTCAGCACCTAGTGCATTCGTACAGCATAGCTCCACCAAATCAAATTTACTAAATATTTTCATGGTTTTTAATAAAGTTTTTAGTATATTCAAAAAGTTTTAAAAGAGTGAAATGTTTTTACCTGCCTTTGTATTATTATTCGTTTTGAAATGGCAGTTCCCCTCAACGAGATCGGTTCGTGAAATTTTACTTGCATGTGTAACGCATGTCGCGCTTGTGCATAATGATGTTTAAACTTTGCGTTAAACACTAAGAACCTAAATGAAGTGGTATTAGTTCAAAAAGTGCGATGTATGAGGCGATAATACGAGTTTTCCTCCAAAAGTGTTCGTTTGGTAAACATAGAGAAGTTAGGCAAATTAAACTGAAGCCTCAACAGAAGCCAAGTCCCGGCAGATCAAATTTATATTTCAAAGATTACCTTGAAGCTTAAAGATAAAAGGTAACTTAATGTGACTGTACTTCCAAGGGGAAAGCAACATGCAAAGGAAAACTTTCTGGTTGTTCAAAAAAATGCGCACAACAAAAACTTACCGAAACTCGTGATGAAAATAGAATACGCATACACAAACAGTGAGCTAAGAGACTACGGGTACGAAAAGCTCAGGGCGAGTCGAACATAAAGTAGATGCTACATAATGGCTCCCCTCTACTTCTGTTCATTAAGAAGAGTAGAGCTGCGATGACGACGATAATGAAAGCAATCTAGGAGATTTCTTCCCTCATCACGCGGCCCGGTGCCCTACACTCGCAACGTACCCATACTTGGGACCACAAGCGGTGCACATTAGGACTCTAGTTAGTTTATTCTGGCATTTCTTGCTTGATTGTAATGCTGCGTCCGGTGTAAATTACTTGCGGTAAATAAATATTTCCAAAAATTTCGTACATATTGGCTTTCGGGATGAGGCCACGGTACTCCCGACCAGGCTGGACGGCTCCCATGCGGCCGCCCAAGCATAAACTTTGGCATGAACTTTGTGAAATGTTCTGTTCACATGAACTTTGTGAACGCGAACATGAACTTTCACATAAACTTTGTGAAATGTTCTGTTAGCCCTTACTCCTAGAACTAATCTCTCGTATGACACTAGCCTTTTTGTTTTTTTTTGTTGTTTGGTTTCTGCATGTTCGAATGTGAGTAAGATTTTTAAAATCCATGATACTGCGTGGGATAATTGTGACAGGTGGAACGTCACATTTTTTACTAGATAATGAAAGATGAATTTGATTCCGAAAAAGTTATGTTAGGACATTCACGGTCACCATTAAGTTTAGTTTCGTTGTTCCATGCCCTTTTAATTGCTTTTTATTGATAACCTTTAAAACTTGAATTTTTCTTATGGCAGTGGTTCAGCAAAGTGAAAACGCTATAGTAATCCATTCGTAATTATAATCAACGAAGACGCACATGTGCATCAGAGGCCTAGATAATGATGGCAATTAAGCATAGCTAAATAACAGTTGTGCCCAAACTAGTTAAATGAGGCCACTCACGTACAAACATCAGCAAGTGCACATGTGAACATTTACGTTTCACAAATCCCGGTAGTTACAGTAACGTGAAACGTAAAATTCCATGTGACCCAATTGTCTCGAACATAGGAAGTTGCTAATATGTGTTAATGCAATACGATACAATGTGTTAATACAATACAATGTGTTTAAGCAATTCAATGTGTTAATACAGTACAATGCAATGTGTTAATACAATACAATGTGTTCATACAGTACAATACAATGGGTTAATAAAGTACAATACATTGTGTTAAAACAGTACAATACAACGGGTTAATACAGTACAGTACAATGTGTTTATACAATGCAACTAAAGCGTGAGTACTCAGGGGCTCCACCACGCTTAGGTGTGCCAAGTTTCAACTTTAACCAGCTAGCGTTCAAGTTTTGGAAGAATTAAGTGAGGAGTATTACAAAACCAAACTTAAGGCAATCGAAAAGTTGGCTGTGAATTTTCGCAGCTGATGGGGAATTCTGATAAGTACTTCTAATTTTTTTACCATCCAAATCTAGTATTTCATGACAACATCACGGTGTTTTTAAGATGTTATTCCCTCTCAGTATCCCGAATAGCTTCGGAAATTTTACAGGTAAATCAATTTATGGGAGAGTTCAAGTAACGGTAGGATAGTGTTTTTTTTATAAAAAAGGAAACGCTGTGATACTAAAACCAAGAAGCTGTGTGTCACCGATCACTCAAATGCTTTAGTAACGATCAAGAATGGCGAAACATCTGATCTTCTTAGCTGAGGACTTCTCAGCTCGACGCTCGCGCTCGCATGAATGCGTGATTCATCTCATTATGGAGCGCGCTTGCATTCATGGGCTGAGGTCGACGCAAGCAAAGGCCGAAGTGTTCTCGACAGAGAGAAATGAGGCACTTTCCTCAAAGTAAACTCCTCCTAAAATGGTCCTCGCGAACGTCCCCGGCCTTGGCTCTATTATCATTTTTTCCCTCAGAGCCCTTCCAGAAGCTACCTCATCCATTAGGGTCTGGAGCTCTCTCGAAAATGTCACGAGCCATTCGGCCGCACTCGTTTTTAAGCTCGAGTTATTACGCCTCTCTTGCGTCACTCGCGGTGCTACGTTAGCTAACAAATTATCAGTTTAATTTTAACTTCATTTGTGACCCACACGTACTTTGACTAAATGTCACATTATCGTTTAAAAAAGATAAAAAGTTGGAGGAGTCCCCTAATCTTTCAGTATCCGTAGAGTTAAAAAACTGCGAGACAAAATATTAGACACATCGTGGAATTTTTTTGGCTCGATTACAGGACTGAAGTTGACATTCTGAAAATAATATGACGGAGTTCTTTAAAGTTGAATCTCTGATGAAACCAAAAAAATTACATACTTGAGGAGTTCCATAAGATTCCTATTTGATACATAAGCTTAGTTACACCAGTAAATATGTTAAACAAGCTCACGTGACAAACCATGACCGAGCTGTGGCAAGATTAGATCAAATGAAGTTGATGTAATTTTGTTAACTGTCTCACCCAAGTTGATGGGACTCACGCGCACTGTGTGAATCACTGGAGACCATTTCAGAAGTATTGAAAAAACGGTGAACTCCATTATGCACAAACTGGAGTCAAAAAACACAGTTCGGAGTTAAAGGCCACTGAACACAGGTAGGAATACTGCCTGTTCTTTGACTTCCCTTGCCCTCCTGTTCCCGTCTGCTCTGATACCTGTGCGTGATTGTGTCTGAGGGCGTTGGATTTTGGTAGAGACCCAAAAATTTGCCACTTAGCTCGTTCCTTCTTTCCCATGCTCTATTTTATTAGTATTTCATTCTATTTTACTTTATAATCTTCTCAAATTTGACAGAAGTCACCGTTCTCACTCGCACACAACGAGCAGACCTTCCTATACAGCTCGATATGAGGGCAGCTGGTGTTGGTGGGGTCATCGATCTGCCCCTCGTTTTTTGTGAGAATCGAGGAGTTGCGCAAATTTTGCTCGAGTGAAGCATTTGTGTCAGTTTTACGCTAGTAGTAAATTGAATTGAATTTCATGTGTGAAATGTATGAAATGTAAAATAGAGGCCAATTAAATTTGTTGGCTTTACTTCTTCAGAAAAAGTTAGTGTTAAAGTTGCCGAGTTATATGTAGAGCACGAACTCATTATATTTTGGAAAAGATAATATTTGGCATGGACGCCCCACAGCTACCTACATAAAAAATTTGTTCCTATTCTATACCAGAATAAAATTGATTACATTGCGTTGAAGTCTAATGAAAGAAATGTAACGAGTTTATACGTGGGCTCCATGGTGCAGTGGTGAACGTGATGGCCNATTTAAAACCCAACGGTAAAACGTGTTGGAATAATAAAGGTTCTTTATACGAAGAAAAGAATGTATTAACTCCATCCCTGTCGCTGATAGCCGTTCATATATTATGAAATGTATGTGATGAAATGAATATCAGCACTTTTTGTAATTTCAGCAATCATAGTTCTGTTGGATATTTTGGAGTGATATGAAGACCTACTTAGATATGTTATAGTGATATCTATTCTGTGTTTTCTGAAGCACTCAATGTTCTATTAGCTGCAACTTATTGCACCTGCTCCCGCCATAAGTAGCGTAAAATATAAAATGGACTTCCACCTGAAGTGCTCGCCAATGCTTTCATCCTCATATTTATACAACAGCACCGATAAACTCTGTATAATTTCTTACGAGCGAGGGTGAAGGAACTCATTTTCTTAGGGCGGAAGGTTTTTCAGTTTTCTTATTCTATTTCTTTAATTTTTTCTCCGAGTTAATTTCTTGCACAGTGATCAGTTACTTCGATAGTTGGGTTAGTTATTGCAGTAACTGGGTTATTTACTGCAGTGAGTAAGTCGGTTACTGCGCTGTCATTGTACCAGTTACTGCGCAGTTCCTGTGCCATTAACTGGAGCGACTGGGTCAGCCCCTGCAGTAATTGTGCTAGTTACTGAGGGTCATTGGAGCAGTGCATGTCAACAAGCAGTAAAGTTGAACAAGGCCCTTAATTTGCACTCCTTCCGACGCTCGCCCCTTTTGAGGAGGAATTATTTTCAAACTGCACGGCGTTGAAGACAAATTTTGATTGCTGATTTCAAGAAGTATTCACGAATGGTAACGGTTATTCAAAAACTATTCAAACTCTTTTTTCTTCGTCGCGTTAAATTTGAACACATGTTTACTAGAATTTAGGATGAGAAGCGCACAAAGTACACCTAAGAATATGACCAATAATTAAGAAATAAAGATTTGAGCCGTTGGATACCTTGGAGATCTTTGGGCCTTCGCGCCCGGGTCACACTGGGGTGCCACCGCTCTGTGTGCGTGGTGTGCCTTCGCGTTGATCTAGAGAATTAGCACGGTCCCTGCCTCTATATTGTTCAAGTTTCAATTCATAATGCCCCACAAAATTTTCCGACAGCACATGTCGAGGCAGCTCGAGCATTGCCAATTTACATATATTATTTTTTTCTGAAAAATGTAAGTTTTTCATCATAAAACTTAAAATGCAGGCGAAATACGATTTAAAAAACACGTATTTTAATGACGGGCATTTTGGCATTCAGCTCTCCGCCTTGTGAGTTCGAGAAATTTCGTCAGGGCTGTTATGCGGCGCCGGAAATTTTCCAAGTAAATGGGTTGAATTTTGAGATATGTGCTTGTTTCATTCACCGCGTGAAGTTGTGACATTTTCGTCCCAACGTTCACGTAATTAATCGAAAAAAATGAAAAGTGTATGAATGAATACATGAATGCCAAAGGAAATTCAGAAACACCGCTGACGATGCAATCAAGAAGCCTCCGTTGAGGTTCGTAAAAAATTAATTTTTCTGATGAATTTAAGCTGAAGTATTATACACACTAGAATTTAAAAAAGCTTCACAAAGGAAACGTTCTTAATTCGAGCTTGTACTCAGAAACGAAAAGAAAACTTAAGTTTCTACACAGGGCAACTCTCAAGTTTCCGAAGTGATGAAGGTAGAATTTTAATATCTTGAATAGGTAGCTGGACGAAAATAATATTTTTTATGATTAGAATCTTCCTGAAAAGATGGGTCTTCTATCATCGTTAATTTGGAAACTTGAGAGTTCCCTGGTACAGAAACTTATGTTCCTCCTTTTGTGCCTGAGTAAACGCTAGAAACAAACTTTCTTGTGGATCTTTTTTTAATGAAATCAAATTTTCGGGCGGCCACAGACGCACAGACGCCAAGTTTGAATGAGATCTGAGGGACCCGAACGGACACGCGAAGAAACTCTACAGAATGTTGCGTTGACGATCATCTCGTTGGTGGACGAAGAGCTTTCAATTTTTTCGATTTGAAAAAAGATGAATGCAACTTGCGCAAACACGTGTTTTATTTCTTGCGTAACGACGATCACTTTAAAAAAGGTAAACTCGGCCCAATGGTTCGAGCGTAAGAAAACTAGTAGCCGTAGCATCAGTGCATAGGGAGGATAAATTTAAATCTCAACCGAATGTGGCCCATGGCTGGCCCAAAACCAGGCGTGTGGGGTTCCTTATAGAAGCCTTAAGCATTCAGCGAGGGGAGAGAACCCGACAGCTCAAGAAGGAGAGACGCGCTGTGTGTTGCTTCTTTCTTTAAATTTACCGTACATATATTACAGTACGCACGACTGGGCTCAAATTTTTATTAATCTGAACAACTCATGTTTGCCCACCGCATGAAATGCATAAGAAGTTTAAATCAAGTACTCACCCGAAAAAGGAGGTCGTGTCTCTCACAACTCCTCGAACACCAAAGGATGA
>VOMN01137357.1:0-21150 GCA_014899125.1 Orchestia grillus | reverse complement strand
CCTCGTTGTTTCTTTCCTCCCATTTACTCATGACATCCTTTACCGCTTCCCCCCTCCATTCAGTTCACCTTTCGTGCCCACAATCGTAGTACCATCCGCAAACAAAGCGCTCGATACTCTAACACTCTTCGCTTCCGTACATCCTCTCTCCCACGACCTCGTGCCAGCAAACGCACCCCCAGGCACCCATTTTATTCAATTTTATCCTTTCTCACCTCTTCATCTTCGCGCCCGTATCTGAAAGTGAGCACGAATTGGCCGTAGATTTTCCTGTCCTTGGCGTAGCTTGTGTCAACGAGCATGACTCCCTGCACCGGCTGCATGTCCGTGCTCGAGAGCGCCAGCTCGCGGTTCTCCACGTACACAGTCAGCTTGCCGTTGGGGGACGTCTTCTTGAATACTCTGATAGAAAAACGACGCATTATGAACATCAATACTCTGTGAAAGTAACTACGTGAACTCTTTTCGTGGAAAGGCTAATGTGACTCATGTTTAGAAATTTTCCGATTTTCGTCGAAGTAGCTTCTCAAATTTTCTGCTGGGAAGAGCTTGGAACGAGTCTGTTTGTTTTTCTATAACCTCTTACGATATGTACCGACCATTCCAGAGTGTACTCGTACATCTGATAGCAGTAAAGTGGTCTGAAAATTTCTTGCTTTCATTAGAAAAGCTGCTGGGCAAGGAGTTTATTAACGTAAGCTTGATATATGGGCTCGTGAGAATAGTCTAAAATATCAAGAGTGCCTAGTGTGAACGGTGTTTTTTGCTCCGAAAGTATATAAGTAAAAATTTGAAGAATCTTCAGGTTTTCTTCTTACATTTACGATTGAAGTTGCGTTTGGAGCAACGATCCTAGTTCGAAATGGAATAACATGGATGAACATATAGAGTTCTTAAGTACACCTCTCTTGCGACTTGGTTCTAGAACCACCGACAGTTGGTCGGGCTTTATGACTCGCGAAGAGACACCTTGAGTTGCTAATTCTAGATGAAAGGCGTTCCCAGAGCCCCTGGATTCGGTGACTTTGAACTCCAAGGCGTACTGGTTAGCGTGTTGGCCTCGCAACCGGGACGTACAGGGTTCGATCCCGGCTCAGGCAAGGTATTTCACGTAACCAGGGAGTACTTCCCTTAGGAAAGGAAGCTTAAATCACACATTCCTCACATCCCTCACCACACCAGTAGTTGTAAGGTGTTAAAAACCCAACGGTAAAATGTGTTGGAATTTATAAAGGTTCTTTTTTTTAGATTACTGTCTCATGAAACGCTGTCTGTGAACACGTTCATACAGGACAAAATACGTGTAAAAAATATTCAATAACTAAGCTCAGAAATTAAAATATTTTTTAAGCAGAAGTCGATAAAGATAGGAATCCAGTTATAGTAAAATGTTTACATTCATCTTTCTGGAGTGTAGCGTAGCTAGGAAGCTTCTTAGATATGTAATCAATAATAATTAATTTGTCGGGAAATCTATTACACAATGATAATAACATTAAAAAGAGGTAACCTTACGAGCTTTTCCACAAAAAATGAGGTACCCGCTCAACTCGTAAGGTCGAACGTGTGTTCAGGATATTCAAAACAAAACTGAATAAATTCATATAGGTACAGAAGGTACAATACGTTTACAAATTAACTAAAATGAGTTAATGTGCACAGGTTATTCACCAACAGTTACCCTTCGTCCTCTTGCTGTTTGAAGTGCCTTATCGAATCAGTTTTAGATGGAGTAAATACACTTTTTCTGGCAGCACTTATTTCTTATGCATTGGATCAGAAGAAGCCTAACTCGTACAGCTGCCATCCAATTTAAAATCAATTCCGTGAAAAGGATTGGGAAGAAATTCATGAATAACTCAAATCTTTCCAGTAACTCGAGCCGTTCGGCATGGATATTGAGTGTAAAAATACTCGTTGAATTACGCGTTGAAGCAACTCGAGGTCTGAGCTAAGCACTGCTCAAGCACCTACGTGTATCCATAATACAGGGAGGGTCCAAAAACGTGTGCTCACTCTTCGCCAGTCAGAAAATTTGTGACGCTCGCAGGCAGGAAGTTCTCAATGAGAGCCACCTACCCTCGGCTGATTTAGTAGTTACCCTGCACTTGCGTATGTGATCAGTAAATCTAAGTGTTTCCATTTTAACAGTATTAGATTACAAGTGGTGAAAAGGTGAGAATATTTGTGGGACCCCTCTGAGCGAAGACTTGGGCAACATCCTGCGCCGCCGCCAAGGCATGCTGGACCTATGATCAATTAATCAATGCGGGGGAAGAGTCTGCTTGGCTATCTGTCTGGTGATGTGTCTGTCGACGTATTTATCTGTCTGTCAGTCCATTCGCGGGTGACATAGGTGACAGGAAGGATGCTGCTTAATTTTCAGTGAACGTCGACAATGTCGCGTTAAAAAATCGTAATTATCAAAACATGCAAGTCACGCCCCGCATCGTGTGCCAGAAATGAATGAATGTTTGAATGAATAAATGCGTTAATTAATAAATTGATTAATGGGGTAACTGATCAAGTAATTTATAATTTACTTGAATTATGAAAGCAATAAATAAATAAACTGAACTATTAAATTGATGTGATTGTGGATCTTCTCGAGCTGAAAGAAACTTCTAGTTTGCTCCTTAATTAATTAACAAACTAAATTAATATCAAAATTAATTATAAAATTGAATACGTGAATTAATAAACGAATAAACGAATAAAATATTTAATCAATGAATAAATGAATAAATCCCCCAATATATAAAAAAAATGATTAATAAATGAATATCATGCACGCATTGAATTAGTAGCAGAGTTTTTGAAAGCTGTACATCGCTGCTCATTAAACTGATTCATTTTCAGTTCATGAATGTTTCAGTCTTGACAAAGTAATCTTACGCAAAGTAAAGATTTCCGAGAAATACATAATCTGAGTATTCTAGGATTTTCAGACTGAAGCAGCGCTGAGGGACTGAAGCAGCGCTGAGTTCAAATTAGAACTAATTAGCTTCGTAATGTTCATGTCGTCGTCGCCGCGGAATGAGACATGCAGTGAAGTATTTTGGTATGATGAATACCTATTTATGTTTACAATCTAAATAATACTAAAACTCTGGTCGTCTTGCTTGTTTGCTTGCTTGCTTGAAACCGTGCACACGTTTATCTGTCGGATCTGAGATATTCGAAATTTATACTCTTCGTTTAATCCTGTATTGTGGATATAGACTTAGCTGCATAGGATATATCTCTGGAGACGGTATGATTTCGATAAATTTTATTTGACCCAACGGGTCACGTGTCGTCTAGTAAATTATAATCTTCGGATGAATCTGATATTAAACTTTTTATTCTACTTTAATTAGTCCGAATATGGCATTTTATTATCATCCCGAATCGCATTTAATAGGCAGTGCTAATGTTCGCAGTGTTAATATTCCTAATATTGTGTGAACAGACACAAACGTCCCTACGCGAAAATCTGCCTGTGAGAGAAGTTACAACGTACGTTGTTCATATTTGTTATTTATCAATACGAATAATCTCCGGATCAATGACAAATATGTAATTTGGCAGATACAAATACTCATATTTTCGTTTTCACAACTCGGTCACGCCAAGAAATATCTCATCATGAAATCAATTCAGTCGCCCGTTTGAGCTCATTTTGTTTGTCATGCCGTATTTACTCGTACGTTCTGAACAGCGTCTTCTATTTACAAAACGACTCTAGCTTTTGCCTTTTGTAACTTGCTCAGGAGAGAGACTGCAAAAATAAGGTGAGAAAAAATCATTTAAAACCTCATCAAATTCTTGCACATTCAAACATCCAACTCGAATGGTCAAAGTTGAGCCATCGTTGGGCGAATATTTCTTTTGTTTTGATAACCCGTCATCGCTGCAAGATATCGGATCCACAGCTGATGTCCTTCTCTGACGGAAGATATCCTCGAGAGAAAGGAAACTTCTGCTTTAGATTGAGGATATCCGCGATCGGAAGGAGACTTTTGATGGAGATTGAGGTTTTCCTTGGGGGGAAGGAAACTTTTAGTGGAGAGTAAGGATCTCCACGTGTGAATAGAAACATTTGATGGATATTGATAATATCCACGAGAAACAGGAAACTTGAGATGGAAAGTAAGTCGATTAAATTGCTTTAGAAACAAGGAATTCAAACGGTGCCGCACTTTCCTCCCTGCAGTTTGAGGACTGAACGTTAAGAATTTCTTCTCTAATCAAGCTTCATACTAAAGAAATAAATGACGTGTATGTAAATTTCTAGCGACTGATGAGGAAATCAGAGCACCGTCTACAAAAATGCCTAGAAAAAGATGACGATTCTACCGCAAAATATAGCAAAGTGTCTTTTTTTAAACGTTGTACATTGCTATGAGAATAAACAATATTGTCTATTTGTAAAATTGATTGGAACCTTATTTTTGGATCCACTCTCGTAATAGGCTCACATGACCATATTAAGCTATTATCAAATCACCAATTAATTGTTTTCGCATAAAATCATATATTCATGAAGCAGTTCTCGGGCTACAACAGTACTAAGAATAGATAAACAAGCGACTGTTTGCATTTCCTACGGAAGATTGAGTTTCAGAATTTTCCTACCGGTTGGGAATCACGAAGACACCGAAATCTGCCCGTTCGCAAGATGTGTTCGTGTTCGAAGAGAGTTGAAAAATATGAAATTTGCTCGAAACATTGATAGTATGAACGGGCCTTTATACACGCAGCCAGATCGCGTGTATATTGTGTTTCATCTTGGCCCTTTTTTAGTCTACATTAAGTCTTTCATTTCAATGTTTTTTTCTAGATTACATTTCGGTCATTTGAGCGCTCAATTCAACCCACAATAATGAGTGTAAAACAGATGTCGTTAGAAAACTTCTTGACGAAAAAGAAAGGGCTCAGTGAAGAGACAGAAGAAGTGCCTCCAACATCAAAAAAAAACATGAAGCTTTTTACAGACAATACACTGAGTTCTATTCAAAATATGGATTCATCGGGATAGGAAATTCAAACACACCAACCCCGCTCTGTATAGTTTGCGGTGACTGGCTCTCTATTGCAGCAATGAAACCTTCAAAACTGCTTCGCCACTTCAACGCCAAGCAGCCTGGATTAAAAGACAAGCCCCTGGAGTATTTTGGAAGAAAAAACGGGATTACGAAGGATTGATGGAATTTCTGAGGGCCACCGCATCAATGACTGAGAATACGCTGAGAGCATATTTGGTGGCTAACCGTGCTGCTAAGGCTAAAAAACTATTTACTATCGGTGAAGAATTGATCTGGCCTTCCACTAAAGAAATTCGCCATGAGCTCCTAGGAGAGGCTGCTGTTAAAAAGATAGTACGTGTGCCTCTGTCAGCTAGCACTGTGACTAGGCGTATTGTTGAAATAGCCAAAGACATAGAGACACAATTGTTAGAGAGGATTAATTCATCACCGCACTACTCACTCCAGGTTAACGAATCTGCAGATTTCGACAAGAAGGCAATGCTACTTGTTTATGTGCGGTATTTATGCCAGGAAGATGTGCGTGAAGATTCGTTATGTTCACTATCTCTGCCAACAAACACTACAGGATCAAAACTGATCAGTTCAGTGGATGGTTATATATCAGGACAACTAAAAAATGATCCTTTTGTGTCAGCATATGTACAGATGGAGCTGCTGCCATGACTGGACGATTGTTTGGTCCAACCGCTCGGATTAAGGAGGTTGCACGCGAGAGTGAATCTACACATTACATCATTCGCAGGAAAATGCTGGCGAGCCGAAAAATGTCACCGGAGTTTAGCAGCACATTGAATGATGTCGTTAAGTTATTAACCACAACAAAGCGCACGCCCTTCATTCGTGTCTGTTTGAGCAGCTTTGTGGGGAGATGGATGCAGAGCACAGAGGCCTTCTCTTGTACACATGAATAAATGGTTATTTCGAGGAAAATCGCTAACCAGAGTATTTGAATTTCGAGAGCCATTGCAAAGATTTCTCTCAGAAAAGAAGTCCCGGGGGCTGCATATGTCAGGGATAAAAAAGAACCTCTATTTATTCCAACACGTTTTACCGCTGGATTTTAAATACCTTACAACTACTGGTGTGGTGGGGGATGTGNTGTGTGACATATTCAGCCTGCTTAATGAACTCAATCTGTCCCTACAGGGGAAAATGACAACTGTTTTCAAGTTAGCAGACGAAGTACCTGCATTTAGAGCCAAACTATAGTTGTGGGGACGGCGCGTGAACAGAGGCATTTTGGACATGTTTCAAACATTAGCGGGGGTTTTAGGAGAGACTGAGCCTGAGCATTCATTCTCCTAGTTGGTGCACAGCCACCTGTCTTTGCTTTTAAAAGAGTTCGAGAGCTACTTCCCAACCACACAAGACCCACGAAAGGGTCAAGAATGATTCTGCGACTTATTTGCCAACAAACCAGGTGAATGTAGCATGTCTATGCAAGAAGATCAACTCCTGGAGATTGCAAATAACTGAGGCCTTAAAACTACATTCGAGACAACAACTCTGCCGGTGTTCAGGATTAAAGTCATGGTGGAATACCGTGAGACTGCCACCACAGCACTAAAATCCCTATTGCCATTTCCGACATCCTCTGTGAGAAACGGGGTTTTCTGCAGTGACAGGTATCAAAACCAAACAACGCAGTAAACTGAACATTAGAAACACACTTCGGGTGTCATTTTCTCCTATTGCCCTCAGGTGGAACAGTCTCGCTGCAGAGAAACAAGCTCAAGGTTCTCATTGATTTACGGTTCGAGTGAATTAAAATGGTAAATCGCTTTACTATCATTTTTTTGTTTGATTGCATTCTATTTTGAAAGCATGTTTGAGTACAATAAATTTGGAGCCAATAAATAAAAACAATCAAAAACATCAACGCGCTTCCTCTTCTTCTTCTCTCCCCCCCTTCGGCTCCTCTCAGCGGGCCGCGGTAAAATTATCGAACGTGGACCGGTCCGCGTCGATGAAAGGGTTGGGGACCGTTGATGTACAACACCGGTAGCGGTTTGACAGAAGCTATTTGAACGGCTGTTTTAGTAAATTCATTTTTCCTAAAGTCATGCTTTTATTTGCCAATAGCTTCATGTTCTTGTAAACACGGATGACTGCGCATCTAACCTACATACTGATTATATAACAGTAGAGTAAACCATTGGTCGACTTCATAATCATAAAACTTTCGGTATTCGTGAAATCAGTGTTACAAAAAAAATTTCCATTTTTGTTTCTTGAAGATACGTGAGTAGCGTCAGTTATTCTATTTTGAAAGACTAAGAAAAAATTCTCCATTGATCACCGAGTCGACAAAGTTAGGATCAGCGTTCAGTTTGTAGCGTCCCTTTACGACCTCTTCACAAAGTTGCTTCTGATCAACTGCCAATCGCTTTGTCCCAAATTTAGCTGAGATCCTTTTGAGTCTGAATACTCATTAAAAATGGGATTAACAGATCCAATTTTGACGCTCGCCTTGTCAGTAAGTTTCCCAATCGTGCTTAAATGATCGTGCACCATCATGGTCTTCTTAAATCTGATGCAGTTAAATTATTTTGTTCAAGTTTTCTGGTATTTAATAAACAATAAAAACTTGACCGCATTCATTCTTCAATAAAAATTGATGGTCTGCTAGCGACATTCAGTTTCTGAAGGCCCGAAATTTTTCAAATATGCGCATAAGCATCGTTAACATATGCACGCCCAACCACACTTCCCTAGTTGAGTTTGTTTACGCACGAAAAATCCTGGTTGGAAACTCTTGAAAGCAACTCATTCGCAAAATTGGGAGCATTATTTTGACAACTGATATACTCAAAAATACCAATTTTATTTATAAAAACTGCTGGTTCTATGACACCTGCATGAAATATATACTTGATATAAATGATACCAACAGTAAACGGTTGCAATAGCAATCTGTAGACACAACCGCCTGCCAAATCATCGGCATGCGCTATGAAGTACAGCAAATATAATACCGTTAGCAGAGCAATAGAAATACTGGTATAAAAATCATTCTAAGCAATCTGAAGAGAGAAGGTAACACGCTGACGATGAGGAAACACGGTTCTTTTCTTGATTAGACTGCCAAAAAACGACCCTTAGGCAAGGATAAGGATAAAAGACAATATTCAAACTACAGGCGATCCTTTCCTCTATGAACCCTGCATATTAAGAGATATATGATGCAACGGACAAAATTTGCTGGTCTGAATACATAATCCATTGGCCAGAATGTCTGGTACATAAGTGCAGAATAGTCAGATGCCGAATACTTACTTCAACGGATAATTTTTCCAAATAATTTGTCCGTTAATGAGAGGTTCAGCTGCACTTACTTCTGATTTGTAAAAATAAAAATAAGCACATGTACTTATGATACATTATTACAAAGCCTGATGTCGCATTTCGCATCACTCTGCGACATTATTTCAGAGGTGACCACATCCTCACATTTTGGTCTCTGGCTCAGCCCACACACATTGAGCTCAGCTGCTTTTATTTTTCAGCACAACTTCTTCTTTAGCCAAGATTTGTTTTTCTGTCTCTTTCATTTTCTTCTCGTACACCTTCTTGGAGTCGCAGAAACCAATGCGGGACTTTCCAAAGCTATTAGGCCCGGCAGATGTCGGAGTATCCCTGGAAAATGAGCAGTTATTAATATAAGCTTGTTTAAAGCTTCCTCGTCACACGGAATGCGTTCTATGTTACCTCAGCTTTAGCTAGACCTTCGGAATTTTCACCTTATGAGTTTACTTCCTCTTTTTCTTTCTTTTTATACCTTCTTCGCTGATTATTATTCATCTTTTCTTCCTCTTCTTCCTTAACTTGCTGCTTCTATGCGGAGGGGGCCTTGCGTCCGAGCACACCTGTGCATAGATTCCACACTTCTAAAGTTCATACTAAATGATGCTTTCTTTTCGCTCTCTTGAGAACGCATTCTATATGGTTAGGGAGCTTCAAGCTAACTAATAAACAATAAAATAAATAAACGGATTGCGATCTCATGAGGGCTAAATAGTGACCTTTAGTACGCACTTAAGAAAATGTGGAATCTATGCACAGGTCTGTTCCCACACAAGATTCCCTGCGCATAGGAACAGCAAATTAAAAAAGATGAGGAAGAAAAGATAAAGAATAATCAGAGAAGAAAGCATGAAAATGGAAAGAAGGAAAGTATGTACGAAAGATAGAAGTCCCTAATGCCTAGCTAGAGCTGAAGGGACCTAACATTGTCCCTTTGGCGACTGGAAAATGAACAATTACAATTGACTTTGGAATAATAAACACTAATACTTCTACGCCATTCCACTGAGATACTTTTTCTGCAGAAGAAGAGGCTTCTCAATCATCCCACTCCAGAGTTTGTTTAAAATAATGCAATATACTACAAGAATGCTGGTACTAAATAATGCATCGTACTAGCATGCTTGTACAACCAGCTACAGAAGCATAACCCGAAAAATACAAAATCTATGGCCACAGATTGCAACGTGAATGGTCTGACTTGTCTGCAGCCCTTCCCAAACGAGAAAAGAAGTTGAATACATGCCTTAAAAATATTGCCATTGCCTTCAGACGACAGCGGTGGTAGAACGTTTCCAGATCGAGCGAATTTCATCAATCATTCAAATCAACACAAGCATCGCCAACAGTTTTCCATATTACTCACACTATCATACAGACACAAACGCTATTTTCGATAGTCGTGAATATTTTTGAACACCATTTATTTATAAATCATGTGCATAGGTAAAGACTGATATTTAAAAAAAATTTTTTTGGAGAGCATTAATCAAATATGTTTCTTACAAAATAACACAAAGGCTGGTAAAAATCATTCCATACTCTTTACACTTAGCGTATTTATTAAAACCACAAAAGCTTTCTAGTGTACACATCAGTAGAACCTAAAAATAGAAAGAACACAACAAAATCAATATACTATTTCTATACACTTGAAATCTGACAAAGGAAAAAGAACAAAAATTACACACAATCGTAATCAAGACTAGAACGCTATGTTAGCCCTAGCCCCCCAGTATATTGAAAAGCGTCGAACTGTCGCGGTCATTCAGTGACGGATAGAGTTAGTGGATCGATTAGCTTTCAAGAGTTCCCAGGTCTGTAGTTGTAAGAGATGCTACAACTTTAAAATTTGCTTTCAATATCCGGTGATCGGATGAAATAGAATGGTCTCTAATCCGACTATGTAGAGCATCCGAAAAAATTTTTTATTCATTGAGTTCCAAGAAAGCTTTTAATGGTACCATTGACTGAGTTAACATTGTTCAATCGGCTATTTGAGAAATTACTTAGTCGTCATTTTAGAGACGTGTAGAAATCTTGCCGAAAAACTTAACTTACTGATTATGAAACCTGGAAAGAAGCAAGGATTGGTACTATTGGACAAGACGTCCTATATAGAAAAAGTGATTACTATTCGTAATGACAACTAAATTCGTTCCTTGTCAAGATGTCGTAAGAATATTATTACGATGTGGAGAAAAGTTCATCTTTAGATGTGATGATAAGACTAATAGTGTCTTTGATCCGCTTTGCAAAAGGCATATTATTGATCAGAATACGCGTAGGGTTGGAGAATTAGCATCATGTACACGTTACCTAAGGTACACAACACAAGCTTGCCCTTGCGTCCGATTTTAAATAGAATAAGTTCTTAGAACTATTAGCTGTCTAAATATTTAGTTTCCCTTATAAAAAAGCAGAAGGGGCAGAAGTACAACATAAAATATTCTCTTTCCTTCGAGATCGAGATCGTGGGAGTTCGCAATGAGAATTATATTATGGCAAGTTTTGACATCACGTCTCTGTTTACTAATATACTTATCGTAGAAACTGTAATCATATAACATTTATATTGAATGGACAAAATCCAGTCTACTTGATATTTGTACAAGAAATAGGCTGTTTTTACTCAATGGGCATTCATTAGCAGATAGACGGGGCTCCCATGGGGGGTGTATCGCCCTAGTTTTAAATATTTTTTTCATCGCATCATGAAAACTCGTGGATACAGGACTGTCCCGAGACATTTAAACATATTTTACACAGTCGCTACGCTGATGACACATTTATACTACGTTCTAAATCTTATATTGAGACACTTTTAATACACCTCAACTCTGTACACCCATCAACTAAATTTACTCATGAAGTTGAAACTAATAACGATTTATCATAATAGGAACTCACTATAAAATTGGGAATCATTCTACAACTGGACTGTATCGGAAACCCATTTTCACTAAACTAGCTGTGGAATTTGATAGTGCCGTATCGGTCGCTCAAAAAATCTCAATATTATTGTCTCATCGACAGAGCATATAATCTTTGCTCTAATTGGATAAATTTTAGCACTGAACAGGATAAGCTGCGAGAATATTTTACAGTTAACGGTTTCCCTATTCCTCTGGTTGAAAAGTTTTAAGAATTAACTTGGTGCTAAACTTTGTCCGACAAACTGTTTCCCCAACTCTACGAAAGAAAATAATTTACTGTTCAATTCCGTACTTCCGGCTGGCCATGAATAAGTATTCAAGCAGAAAATTAATACCCTAATGAAACTTTCTACCCGCAAATTACCTTGAGATTATCTTTCCATAATCACCTAACTATTAGTACCATGCTTCGAGTGAAAAACCGTATTTCGGTTTTTCACTCGGTTTTGCACCGTATTTCGGTTTTTGCAAAACAAAGTTTATTTATATTCGTGTGGCCAGAGCACTGCCACCTATTTCGGGGGAGCCAAGCGTCACCTGCACACGCACGTTACTGAACAAAAAGGAATCTCCTCTCGAAACGGCAAACATAGCTTCCCCTCTACATAGTAGGATTAGAGACATCCTATAGCATCCGATCACCCGATACTGAAAGCAAATGTCAAAGTTCTAGCATCTACTACAACTACAGGCCTCAGAACTCTTGAGAGCATATTGATCCATAAACTCCATCCTTCACTGGATGACCACGACAGTTCGACACCACTCAAAATACTGGGGGCTGACAGTGCGCTGGTTTTGATTACTATTGCATGTAATTTTAGTTCTTTTCCTCATGTCAGATTTCAAGTGTATAGGAACAGTTTATGATTTTATCGTGTTTACTTTTAGGTTCCACTGAAGATGACTGGAGTGTGCACTCGAAAGCTCTAGTAATTTTAATAAATACACAACGTTAAATGCGAAAAGTGCGAAACGTTTTTACCAGCTTTTGTGTTATTATTCATATTGAAATTGTTGTTTCCCTCTACGAAATCGATTCGTGATACTTTACTAACAAGGTATATGCATTATAATTTCGAGAAGTCTCTGACTAATCTATGTCTTCCTCCAGATTAAATAACTTTTGTTCATACTCTTCTTAAACCTTTGTCCGCCCTATCAAACGATCACGTTCGGAATGTTTTACTCTATGAGCATCATGAAGGTGTCAAGGAAAGTACAACAGCTAAGTACACTTACGAGTGCTTATGAGGATTATGCTGTGCATTGGAGAGGATGCACGACAGGGTTTTCCAGTACATGAGGTGCGATTTTAGTTTAGAAGACAAGCAAAAAAAAGTCGTTCAGAAATTTTGACACCGATGTGTTAGACGGCAATATCTCGGAAAACTCCACCACTACCACTAGCGAACACGTTGGACAATTGCAATCATCAATTTGTGGTACTTATTACTTAGCAGTCAAACAGATCTTCAAAATAGAAACCGTAACAAACTAGCTGGATAAAAAATCGTGGGCACATGACACTGAATATGTTCTAGAAATAGTCAAGTACTTTAGGAGTCAGAGACCAGCTAGAGGGTGAATTGCGGTTTCATAGGCTCTAATCCTCGACCATTTTAATAACTTTTGAGGAGAGTATAAAGGGTAAACTTCAAGTTTTTATAAACTTCTTGAAATAAAATGTGATATGCAAGAATACCAAAACAATCACGTATTTACTGATAAAAGCACTTTTAGTTCAGGTGCTACATTTGACTGAGATAGGATAAAACAACTAAACAAATGAGAGCTGAACGTATAGCCTCTCTCAAGCACAGATAAGGCGATGGACATCGTTAACTGATCCATTTTAGGAAGTAATGATTTCAGTAAGTCCTACATCAGTGAGGTTTCATTAGCAGCAAGGCCTACACAAACGGTGCGATAGGTAGTTGAGAACAAAATAGCTTCAGCGGAAGAAAGAACCGAGTTTGTAGATAGAGCATTAATGACCTTTGAGATTATGAACGTATGAAGACAGACCGAATGCACATCAGTCAATAAAACCGCTATCTGTTGCATTAAAAACCTCTAAATACTTTCGAGATTGCCAGCAAGCACTAATGAGGTGGGTTCTGGGAATGTCCGTCATGGTATCCAAATGGAAGCCCTCTCAATAATGCTTCTGGAGCAATAATTTGAAGTGGTGCTAGGGTTCACATCCGAGCAGAACCAATACATTTTTGGCTGCTTTGTACATCTCAATTTGTTCCGAAAGCGCTTGGCTGGGATCACTTTATTCTCTTGAGTTCTTTCTGACATGAACTGACCTCTCCGTGTCCCTTACGACTGATTTCCAACAGTGGTTGTTATGAACCGTACGTTGAATGGTGGTCTCGTCTATCCGCAAATCCTTACCGAGCACCCTCATCGACTTGCAAGTCATGTTGGAAAGCAGCTCGATGAATTTTTAGAACCGTCTTTTTCCTTTCTTAACGTCAACTAAGTCCTTTCCAGTGGAATACGTTTTCTGTTCCACCACTGGTGGCCTCCAGTTCTCTCAGAACTTCGGAGACGAATGACCGAGTACCTTCCAGGAAGTCAGCGATCTCGGGATCTCAAGTATCATGTAGCTACAGGAGACAGGACAACATACTTCTCCATTTCTGAATTAGTTTAGGTTCTGCCATGTTTCCGTAAAGCAAAAACCGATGCGTCACGTATGATGTTGTTTTCAAAAACCTGACGCATTCTGTACATTAAACTTTTCATTTTCTTGCGATCATAGTCTGAAATTATTTTGTCATCTACTGATGGGAATGCGATATCACATCTTTGCCAAAATTAAACAACCATACGTTAAGACTCATACTGAGTAAATGTACTTGAGTCCTTCCTGGAGATTAGCTGAAAGAAATTGTCTTGCAACTTATCTTGGGGACTTGGTATTCATTGAGAAATGTGCAGAATTCATGAGTTCTGCATAATATGATATGCCCAGGACCCACCCCTCACTGCTTGTCGAGGGTGGGAAAAACATGCAAAGGCTGTAATTAAGGAAGATGACGGTTTTATTCACTGGTGTTGTGCATTTAGATTTCACACGTACATAAATATCTATGGTCATTAAATGTTCCATCTTCGGTCTCTCCTTTTTCCTGCGGACGTTCCTTAATTATCAAAAACCTGTCACACATCGTATATTGTCAAACTGAACGAACAATTAATAAAGTAACTACTGATGTACTGAATTTATCTTTCTACTTTTAGTCACATGACCGTAAAACATAATTCTTTACACAAGTTGTCCTATTGTGGAGCAGGGAGACCCGTACTCCTTTCCGGTGAAATAAATGAAGCATTACCTTCCAATGTTTTTCATACGCATCTTTGCTTCCGGGGGCATTTCCTCCTCTTCATCCTCATCATCATCTTCAAAAGCTGCAGCAACTTTGGTTCTTGTTAAATTCTGCACACAAAATCAGAAGGAATAAAAATCACAGTTAACGAATCTTGCACCAAAATTGAAAGGATTGTATCCAGTGAAAGGATTGCTTCATAGGCATCCAAGACCAAGTAGCTAAAACCTCAAAACAGAATACTTCGAAAACAATACATCAGTCGACAAAAAGCCAGATATTCAGCGGTTTGGGCCTCTTGCTCTCGCCAAATTGGTTTAAAATCTTTTCTCTATCGTGATTTTTACAGGGCTTGTGACCTTATATTATCGAGCTGAAGTAGGCTATTTTCCATTGCAGTTTGGTGATAGTGAGATAGGGGAGACTGTCCAGGTATAGTCTGTAGACATTTGTCGCCTTTTAATAAATGCCTCCAAGGATCCTTCGAATGCTTTCAAATCGTTTGACAGACAGTTGAGAAGAGCCTTGAGGCACATCACAGAAAAAGACTGTTCATGCGTTGTCCATACGCTGACCGCACTAACATTGAATGTCGCCACAACATAACTTTCCAAACCGGGAGTTGCTGCATGCGCAACATCAGGTTTCCATTCGTGAAATTCGGGACCAGTCTAGTCTACTAATTTTCTTCAACATAGAAATTATAAAGTACCTCTCTTCTTCGCTGGAGAAAATACCGGCTAAGATATTTCAATTGTTCCCAGGAGTACTGATAGTCAATGGACCTAGTGCATCTTTGCTGTGAAACTTCGCTGTGTACTCTCCAGCTTCGCGATATCCCCTCTGGTACATGGATTCCGCAATTGAAAGTATTTGGCCAATAGTAAAATCATAAATTTGAACAAAGTAAGCATCAATATCTGTTCTGTTGCCCTGAAAACTTGCAAGATTCAACCAATCTAGCACTGACATCTGCTAACTCTCCAGTCAACATTGTATAATATTAAATTATGGAACATCGGCACACGGCGACCTAAATTTGAATGAAAGGCCGATTTAGCGACGCTAATGAACGGGCCGAACCTTCCAACCACAATTAGGCTAAAGAAACCCACCCCATGCCGGAGCAGTGGTTAGATGACCCCAATAGCCCCATAGAAGCCGCAGCGTAGTGACAGGAGAACAATAGCGAATGATCTGGAAGCTCGTAGCATTCGGTATAAAAAGGGTCTCTGGAAGATTTCAGGGACAGTACCCAGAAGAGAGCGACGCGCAGTCGAGCAAGAAGCAGGGGGCAGTATCGTGCGCGAGGATAGACGACATCGAGAATTCACTTGCGTCTAAAGGGAGCTACAGAGGAGAGTCGGGTCGTATAGTCACTAGGTTCGATATTGTACTTGATGCGTTTAATATGTCCTAGTATTGAGTAATCTCCGTATAGTCTCTCGTTAGAAGCACCTAGTACTTGAATAAATGCCGATCGATCAGAGATCACGCCTTCAGCCAGAATCAACTAAATCCTCTACAAGGCATTGGAATTCTGTTCCCGCTCGTAAGAGCTGCCACAGCGCCTCCAAGAGACGCCTGTGGGTTGGTCGATGGATGGGGTTGTTGTTTGTCAGCCTCCTGAAGCTTCCAAGGACTACTCGCATTTGTTTTAATTTATTCTTAAATCAAACAAGTTGTTTTAATTAACCCCTCAGAGCATATAGAAACATATGCCTAAGACCACTCGGAATCACGCTACCAGTAAAGTAAATTAGTAATTATTATTCAGTGTTCATTTCATCAAGAAGGAAATAGACACTAAACATCTGTCATTCAATATGTTCCGAAAATCAGTGTCCTCCATCCCAGATTTCCAACTGAACTTTTTCCATCGTCATGCCCCCTTCTATTTACGTATCTCATCAGGTCAAATTGCCTTCGTTGAATTCCATGTTATCAACGCCCATGGATTTAGTTAAGAGATTTTTGTGGCTCATAGCAATTTTCCACACATCACTTCCTCAAAGTTTCGTACCGTCAGCAAATGAACATACGTGGAAATTCCTCAAGGGGACATCCATGTGCGAAATAAGCTTGAGGATCAGCAGCGGTCCCAAAACAGATTCCTGCGGTACTCCACTGATGGCTCGATTCCAATGCGATGCTTGGCTACAGCAACATCCTGCCTTCGATTTGCTAGGAAGCAATAGATCCACATAAAAAGCTTCCCTTGGATAGTTTGCGCTTTTAGTCAAACTCTCAAGTCCCCTTCGTCGAACCCATTTGCAAAATTTAAGTGCACAACATTTACCAAGCTTCCGTTCTCTAGTACTTCGGTTATCGACCTTTGGTGGTCCAACAGTTGCGTGAGACATAACCTCTAGTTTATAAAACTATGTTGTTTTAGTTGGTGTCGCACCACTTTTCCTTACGATGACTTTATCGAAGATTTAGATGACGAAAGAGGTTAAGGCTACTGGCCACATTTCTTTTGTACATATCTCTACGATCTTTATGTATTAGAGTCATAACCCATACCAAGTTTAGGCAGTTCTGTTATAGCTCCAGTCTTTATAGAACGGCTCCATAATAAAGACAGGCGTCTTACGCAGTTCTTCGCAGTTCCTCAACAGGATAGCTAGAATCCCGTCAGATCATGCAGCAGATGTCTGGGAGGATTTTCCAATGCAGTCGACCAGGTATGTTTGGGTAAATAGTATTTCATTCGTAAGGGCTGGTTCGTGGCTTAGTAGAAATTTAAATCAAGATCCTTGGCGTACTGTTCAAGACGCGTATTGTTCCCTTAAAACCTCACTTCTCGAGTAAACCGTTCAAAGATTTCCACCCCCCTCCCCCACGGAACGGGCTGATCAATGACTTGGTCATTGCTTTGTTCCTCGCATACGTGTAAAACTACACATGTCCAGAAAGTAGCAGTCCTAAATTATTTAAAATCGAAAAAGCAATGTATTATATATATCTATATATATGTATACATAGACATATATACATCTTTAAAAATTATTAATTCCCACACATTGACCACTATTTTTAAATAAAATCGCCTTCTCAATGTACTTCATAAGCCTAAGGATGAGTTTTCTAATGCATTCGTGTTTACCGCCCCTTTAATGGCCTTATGTTGGATAATACAATGGATTTTTATTGTTCATCGAAACTCTTTCCTACCCATAAATGATTTCAGGGAGGTAAAAAAAAAGATCCCAAGTTCGGGTTGTAAGCAGGGTTGGTTAACGATGTCCCAACGAAATGAATCCAAGAATTGCTTTGTGGGGACGTGCATGGTCAGCTGCTTTAGAACCCACCTCGCGCACAATTTTCGAAGATCAACTATTTCAGTAACGACTATGGAGAAGAGATCTGAAGATTTATGGAAACACTGTGATCACCTAGTCAAAAGTCAACAGACGGTAGTGACGAACTGCTTCTTCGATCTTCATAACCTTATCAGTTATGATTGATGGACGCCTACTCCATTGTTCATCTTGAACGGTCATTCTATAAGCCTTAAACTCACATCACTTTTAAACAGTGCGGTTCATCACACCATCTCCATGAGCAGCTTTGATTTAATTAAAAATCTGGAACGATGCATTTCCCTTCGCGAGATGAAATTACATTAACTCGCAACTGGCAGGATTTTATATTAGAAACCAATTTAAAAACAATACTGTAAGTTTTCATTCGGCACCTAGATTGCCTGGTGAGTGAAATACTCGACTGCAGTCTTACCGGTCGCAAGTTCCAGTCCACCTAGCATCAGGTTTCACACTGCAACTCAGTTATAAAAAGGGTGCCAGCTGATGCTGGGATAAAACCTGCGACAGACTAGCATCCTGTCTAGAGGTGATGTATCACCTACCTAACGTAATGCTACGGAAACAGAGAATAAGCACTGGCCCCAATGGTCTTCATGGCTAATCAAAAGGGAACTTTACGGAAGTTTTCACCTGACTGAGACAAACGCAAGCACATTCTACTCCAAACATGCTTGACCTTGACCGCAGTGCTGCCAAACCTGTTGAAAAATTTAATTTGAGAATCAGAAGTTCAGTATTCCTTTTTCCTGGAGTTTATCCGAATTGCATCAACTTCTTTGGCTTCATCATTCAGGGCCTCTGCTTCATGCGATTTCGACAGCAGTTAAAACAAGGGCTAGCCTCCCGGGGTTGAGTTATAACACCAGGGACTCTACGTACTCTGCACCATCAGCACCAGCTGTCAATAAAACTGCACGAGATGCTAAGTTATTCTTGACGAAGAGAGCAACACCACCTTTCTTTGTGCCCTGTAGTCAAATGCTTCAAAGAGCTTAAACCCTTCCATCTGTACCTCAGCGTCCTGTGCATTTTTGCTTAGGTAACTCTCTACTACAGCAACAATTTCAGCATTTTTAACAATCTCTCTTTCTCGTAACATGGTCATTTTGGGTCTTGAATTATTCGGGGTGAAAAAATATGCGAATGATTTATTATAGCAGTAATTACTGACGTTACATCAAATTGAAGTAATAAGTGTGACACGCTGACGCGTTGAAATAATTAGTGTCAAATATGAAGACGCTGTGACTTTTCGGTCAACTTTCTGAGCCGGAAGAGTGAGGTTGTGTTTGGCGTAGAAGTCGCGTGTCATGGATTTTGAACGTCGAGTTAAACGAAGTTTTAGGTTACACAAAATGCTAAAAAAGCGTATGATATTGTAAAATCAACGTATGGTAGTAATGTAGCGACTCTTAAAGACTATATACTAGTAAGAGCGATTTAAAAACGGACATGAGTTAATTGAAAAGAAACGATCAGGACATTTTTAGGCCTCAGAAATAGACGAAAATGCGCAAAACGCGATCTGAGTTCGACTTCAGAACTATTAACTCGGAATATTACAGAGCCGTACTGCAATATTTTCGAAATGATGTACGGAGCAAGAGAGACCAGACAAATTGTACAATGACATCATCATGACAACGAGCCGTGCCAAACTTTTCTTTCGATTCGTGAGTTTTTGGTATAAACAAATATTCCGGTACGAATACATCTGCCTTATTCTCCGGATTTAGCCCCATGCAACGTTTAGCTCTTCCCAAAAATAATATCCATTGTAAAAGGAAAACGTTTTGACACAATTCCCGAAAATCAGAGGATTCCTACTGAGCAGCTGAAGATTCTTCCAGAAGTGTTTCCAACCATGGAGACAACATTGGGATAAGTGCACCGCTAGCCAAAGAGAGTACTTTAAAGAAACTTGATTCAAATTTTATAAAACACGTCTTTGGAGGAACTTTTTTCATACTAAAATTATTCACCGTAGTTTTTATCCCACCTAGAACGAACTCGAGCCTTGAACGTTGTAGCTAAAAATTGTGCTGTGGTGGATATTGATCACTAGTTCACAAGACAGGAGCAGATTTGGGTCTTCGGAACAGATTTATGCTCCCCTCCCAGTCCCTTACGATTACAGCCAGTCGCTCCTGTGTTTTTTGCGTCTGTTTTTTGAGTTCTAAAATAGCTTTTATATTCTCCGGTTGAGCATTTGTACGAGCATTTGAGTCCATATCAATGCAGACACCTGCAGTTAGCTCGGGAACCCTGCAGACTCGTTCTTAGGTAGCTAACCCTAAAGATGGTCATCATGGAGCTGGTACATTCAAGGCACTCCTTGGTATATTTTCTGCTTCGATTTCAGTACCTCTTCCGGTCTTTCAAGTTATCTTGATTTCAAATAGTTGATGAAGTTTATACTTCAACGGCTTACAGCTGATGCTTTGCACCTATCCAGCACGATGTTAGATGTATGTGCAGCTTTTGCTTTAACTGCACCCACTTTTCAGCTCCCAGGCATATTTGATAAATTTGTGAAACATTTTCGGGTGGGAGAATTTGTATTTCTTTCCTTTATTACCCAGTCCGCATTTAGGTTCACGAAGAATTCATCCACTACCATTCTTTTAATTGAGTAGGCTGAGTTTGACTTGACATTTTCAACTTCACCGCTTCCTTTTTTTGTAAGTTCACTTTCTTTATTTTCAGTTGTAGCCGAGAGGTGGAGTGGTGCGGATGCGTAAGATCAGACCACATCCATTAGGCCAAGAGCTAAAACTGCTATTGGCCTTAATGGCTGAAACTACTGCATCTAACTTCTAAGCCCTACTATTTCGATCAAAACCAATGTACCTTCATCACACTTAAATGAGGGCTACATTGTGTACAGTATTTCACTGTTATGAGTCGTAATGTCAACGATCATAAGAGGGATTGTATTACATTGAATAGTGATTTGGTTGGCAATGAATAGCTACACAACAAAAGTTGGAAATCTGGTAAGGCCAGAGTTGAATCTTGGGATTATGACTGGCTCAGGTGACTACAGCACCAAGGAAATGCTGAGTTTGCATCGATCTTAATAGCATTAATCATGGTCACGTGAGAAAGTCGTGAGAAAGTACGGCACGATCAACGAAACGATTAGACAATACAAAGTGTGATAAACACGACGTAAGGCGCGATCAACACGACGTAAGGCGCGATCAAC
>VOMN01137350.1:0-29236 GCA_014899125.1 Orchestia grillus | reverse complement strand
TTATGAAAAAAGAACAAAATGTCACATAAAGATAAAAAAAAAGCTAAATATAGACACATCTACATATATATGTACACATACATTTGTAGATTGCTTGTTTTGTTCTGCCCATGGTCCACAGACAGCTCATTACTATGAAAAAAATATCCTGCACAATGTGCCCTTGGAAAGTTACGGTACTTGGTGAGGATTGGGCTGCGCAGACTGGACTCAAACAGTTTTACAGGGACTAGCGACCTCTAAAAAAGAAGAAAAAAACGATGTATACAAAAAGTTCTTTACTCATGAACAGTTATTCAACAACGCAGGCACGTGTATTTAATATCTGTCTTTGTATTAGTTACCAATCAAGTGGTTAAAAATATCGTAGTCCCTATGTTAAACTTGTCTAACGAGTCCGATGAGGATTTATAAGATCACAAGAGTAGCGAGCGACTTTCAACTAATCCACACTGGCAATGAGGATTCAATAATTTTTTTGTTAAGGGGAAATCCCCATGCCTGGAATCCCACTCAGCCAGGTTCTCAGTCCTGGTTCAAATGAGCTACTACTTACTTCACAAGTGTTGGATTTTGCTGAAACTGAATAGAATTACGAAGAGGCTCTTCAGCCTCTGTTTATAATTCATTTTACAAAACGAAAAGAAATAAACGGAATTTCAGGCCAATGCTCAAAGACAAGTAATCTATTACCAATGAAAAATTTGGTTTAATTGTTGAATCTCCCATCAAACTAAGTAGTTATGAGACACAAAAGTTATAATTGCTACTTCACGATTGCGATGCATCGTGCTCAGTAGTTCTATTGAACTGATCCATGAAAGATTAGGTGCATTGTATTTCTTTACAGACAATGAGACAAGAATTTGTCAGAGTTTCACAATTACGATATGTATGAGGCAGTAAAACTTCAGATTCTCATGTTCTCGCATCTTTTTTTCAACACCTGCCTCAGGCAGGTGTTGAGAGAGGAACAGTTTACATGTAATAAACGTGAAGTATTCTTCATTATTTTGTGGTAATTCATGGGGCGCTGGGCGCAAACCAATGCATGGGTAACGAGATGGTATTTTCAGTGGACGATTCGTTGATAATTTTGCTCCGTTATTTCTATGTCTCGTTAGAATTAAGTCGAGTTGAGTGATGATACCAATAGACAATAATACTTATAATAATGAAAACAATAATGTCTGTAGCAAAAACAATAACAACGACGATGATAGTTAAAATAATATTATGATTAACATTATCACAACAATAACATATTCAAATATTATTAGTAAACGCAAACTAATAGTGCTTCAGATCTCATTTGTTCAACAGAAATAAAATGTGATTTTTTATTTGTAAGTTCGGACTTTTAGAGCACAACTAAATAAATCCCATCAATATCACTCTCATAACAGTGCCCCTATATTGATATGCTTGATTAGTGATGAAATTCTTTCGTTAATATAGGGTTACAACTCTTGTTGAATTTAACTCATTTTGAAATTATGATAACTAACGCCACTCAGCGCGAAGTTTCTCAAACATTTGAGTAACAAACACGTTGTTGTCAAGGAAAACTAATAGAAAGTATAACATATTCTTGCCAGAGACTGAAGAGACAAAGCTGCCGACCGTGGGCAAGAAGGGCTTGGCCTCTCGCTACGAGAAGAAGAAATTCTTTCACTCGCTAAGCTACTACGGCCTCTAATTTAGATCCGAGAAAATTGATCTCAAGTTAATTATCAGGTGTTAATGTTACTATGCGCGATGGGCTTACTTTTTTACGTGTGCTTGAGCCTTAGCGTCATCAAAAATCAATCATGGATTAGACGCTTTAATAGTTGTGTTTAATTTTGCTTTAAAGGTTAGCAGTAACCGTTTGCTCAAAGTTGGTTGCGTTGAACATAGCAAAAATGAAGATGAACAATAATTAAGTAACACATTAAATTAAGTTAATCATATGAAACCAGGTATCTGCAGTACGACAGTACGTATTGGTGTTGTCACTACGTAATAGAGAAATATAAAGCGCTTAATATTAGTAACTTAATTAGTCTTTCCTATTAAAGATCCCGATTGGGCGATTTTTTTATTCAACGTTGTTCAGCCTTGCCTGCCAACCAACTAACTAACTAATTACTTCCTAAATACTCTAAAGAGTACCTTAACTTTCATCTTAAAAGAACAGATTAGTATCTGGTGAAATATTCTGTAATTCTTAATGGGAACTTGCGTATATATATTAAACTACCTATATTAATTTCATAATGGTTTAAATTATTGATTACAGTGAATACCTAAGCCAATTCATTCCCTAAAATTGTGATGATTGAATCCATTGAATACACAGTCTGAGCTGTCTTTGGGTAGCACATTAAACAAAGTTTAATAGTCCGCCCACGATAGCACCTGGGCTGACTCCAACCGTCCAATTTTATAACTTGTAGTGTACGTGCAAGCGGAGTTAGGACTAGGAGAGCTCCGATTTTTTGTGGGAATAGCCTTAGATTAACCCAGATATAGACATGAACTACGTCTATTACATTTCTTTACATAAATGCTTTGTGAGCGTTGAATGGAAATTTCAGTAACTAATCTATTTTCGTATTCGCCAGTAAGTTGACATCGTATTGGTCACCCTTCATAGTTTTGAGACCCATCCCCACCATCAATCTTTGGAGCATATTTCGTGTTCTTCAACTATCCGTAGATACGAACATTTCTTGCGCCCTAGCAGATTTCGGTGCGTTTGCGTTTTCCAACGGGTTGGAAAACTCCCTACTCAATCTTTCGTAGCAAGAGTGAGCAGCCGTTGTGGATGATGTTGAGGTTAGTAAACTGTTTTATTTAATTCATTGGTCTAGAAAAACATCGTGTTTACCAGTTATGCTGGTAGCTATTTTATTTTTAAATTGATTTGACTGTATTTTCTTTGTGAAATTGGTGTATTATAACTGTAAAGCTATTGACTATTTGATTTTTTGGGAAAATGTTTATTACTGTCACCTATTTATTCGATAATACCTAAATATCGTCATACGAGGGTTGTTTGCACTCGTACAACTACATGCGGCCGAAAACACGGGCTGGACACAATTCAAAAGGGTTTGTGATATTGTTTACGTTTGGTGTGTTCGTGGTAGACGGAGAGTTTGATAGTGTACAGGGGCTTTTAATAATTCGTTCATGTTCGTTTATACGACGAACATCAAAACTTGTTTCAACGGGAAAATGGTACCTTGTCTCTCCTCAAGCAAAGTTTGGCACCATTCTCCATAAATTTGATTTCATTTTTTCCTTTACTAATTAACCTGCACAGTGAGATCGAATTATAAAAGCCCATAAAAGTATATAAAAGATTGAATGACAAAAGTCTATAAACGGACATGCAAGTGTGCTATCCAGCCTTCGCTGCCGAAGGCCAGCTTCGATCTAGCTTTCATTACGAGATATTGCAGCTGATTTTTCTCATCAGTGTTTATGATTCATTTCCATCAATAAAAATATTTTGAAGATTATCTCGAGATAAAGTCTGTAAGCCAGATTTCTCAGGCAAAAGTTTTTCCATTCTGTAAGTTCTACGACAAACAAACGAAGTTTCACTTTCAAAATAGAGGGCGACTGAAATAGCATCAGCTATTTCCCTGCTCGATTTTGTTTATATTTCGTGTTCTTAATGGCTTCTATTTATGTCACCATCACGAATCTATGTAATTTTATACGGATTAAACAGCTATTGGAGAGTAATAGAAGTAAGAGGAGCCACTTGCACCGAACCGGAGACGTATTCTAAAAAAAAAATGTAGCGGAGTTTACTAGCATCAGTTTTTTTAAGAGCTGCCTGTCTGCGGGCCTCGTAGTACCTAAATAAATCGTTGTACGTCTACACACAGCCCATTCCTATGAAAAAAATGCCCGGTCCCAAGTATCACTGGAACCCGAAGCGCGGGGCTTGGTGAGGGTTATGTCTCTGCGGTCCCGACTCCATTGCGCCGTCACAATTTAGTAAAGCTGTGGAGGGACTGGACACTGTTCTCTAGGTGGTTGGAAATTTGGGTCAGGGATGTACACTTACAGGCGGTGACGGAGGCGGTATCAGCGTTCGGAAGAACTTCACTATTTCCTAGCGTTACAACTCGAAGATCTTGTCTTCCCAAGTCACACTCCGAGAGTGAAGGGCATCGGCTTTGCACAACCGTATTTTCATTAGATTGACCATGCAATCATAGCGTCTGTTTATTTAAAAATTCTTATGAATCACTAATTAAGTGTGATAAAAAATGTAAGGATGACACAATAACTGCTTAATGAAGTAGCTAATGCAGTACTACCATTCACTCATATTCAATGAAAAAGTACGTTATATCATTAAAATCTTCGTCTCCTTAAGATGAGGGTAACATATTACTCATCAAATGAACTTAATTTAGAATAAAAACCAATCATTTTTTAAATAAATTTCTAAGTCCTACCAAATACATATGAACTCCAAAGAAAAAATAATTTCTGTTTGCTCATAATAATCATATTAGAAAATAAAGACGCTCTCTAACAATTTATTGATAAGTAGTGCAAAAGACAGACTTCTCCATACATACTCCCCGTGTAAAATGTTCGAGTATTTGGAGTACCTCAAACGTACCGTAAGTACGCCATTGACTGACAAAATTTCATACTCGTATCCAAAGTTGGGTGGGAGACGCTGCAGTAGCGGTCGTGGGAGTGCTCAGACTTGGCCTGCCAGCGTTGCTCTTGCACGATGCCATTTTTGGGTTCGCGTTTATTCTCACTAGCATGTTTCTAGTTTTTGATACCGCCACAAGAAACTGCACGCTAAGCACACTGCCTCAAAATAGGACAGGCGGCTTAAAACGTGCTATGAATATTAATATAATTTTCGTCACTTCAGTAGAATGTTTGATAGGTTTTAACAATCAACAACGCATTCTCCTAACTTATGCGAGTCTAGAAATCGCAAAATCCTAAAAAGTTAGGTTTCAGTGAAACACTCGGAATAGTTTCCTTGTGAACAAGTAAAACACAATGACATAAAAATTCACGATATTTTCAAAAGTTGCACATTATCACTGTATGTCAACAACGATGAAAACACAAGCTGATAAAAATAAGAAATAAATATTTCTTGTGAACCATAGCTTAAGTTCTCAACCTGCACAGGAATACATTTGATAAAATGTACGTTTAAAGCCATGATTTCTCACCGATCCCAACACCCATTCATCGAAGTATTACATTTATTTGCTCTGAAGTCAAGACGGCTGTAAAGCCTAAGATCCAAATTGGCAGATAACTTAGCAATGTATTTCTCATCCTCTAATTCAGATACACGTTGCGTCAGAGTAACAACTTCCGTGCCCTTGACACACACATCAGGGTTCCGAAGCAACTCTAGTCACAAAACACTAGATTTTTTCTATTTGAAATAATGCCAAGTATGCCTAACGCAGATCCAACCAATGTCTAAAATATGCCAAACTGAAAATAATAAATTAAATTCTGAAAAATTGAATTATAGTGCATATCAACTTTGTTTCTCAAGTTTTGACAGGAATATGAGAATCATCTATATCTGCGGTTTCATTAGTTAGAGGTACAGCCGATACATGCGAATGACCTATCGATGTAAACTGCCCGCCATATTAGGCGGTGTCGAAAAGACTCAAATTTGATCAGTTGCAGGGAAATTTTGGCTAAGTTTTGACAGTCCTAATGATTTAGAAAATGAATGATTCATAGGCTTTTGAAATCATCAACGCAGTTATCTAGAAAGCGTAGAATCATAAAATTTATTTTTTAGTGGAATATTATGTTTAAAAAAGAATGCTGAGATGGAATTTTAGTTCGAATTATTTCAAAACATGTTTCTCTTAATCGATTGAATAAATGTACTTAAATCTAGTTTTCGGCAGCTTTTTTATGGCTGGCGTTACGTTCTCGTTGTACGAGAACACTAGTTTTGCTTTTTCGTGTTTACATCTGACTGTGATTTTAACTATGGTGGAGCTATTTGGTAGTAAAATAAGACAACATAATATAAGGAAAACAGAACTTTGGAATTGTTTCAAGCTTGAGCATACAAATTAGAACGCTGATGACCTCGTTGTGCTCTATATCGATACTTCAGCTCATCGCTGAATTCATTTTATGTTTGCATACTTTTTAAAATTCGTACTTTCAAGTACGAATTTTCTTCATGCGTTTACAACCTGAATTTTTATTAGCATTCTCAATTGTACTTTCTTGCGCTTATGTAATTATGTTTTCCCTTTCTTATCATTCCATAGGTTTTTTATAGAAAATTGTGTGAAAATGGCACAAACTCTCAGCACTGAATTAGAATGAGACTCAGCTGCGCGAGAACTGGAAAAGCAGCATGAATCGAGCGGGGGGAACGAATTCGATGATACATCAGATCGGCATTCGTTTGATCCCATTCGTTTAATCACAACTATTCAGTTACACAATGCAAATTTTTTCGTATTGTTTCATATTTTAAAATGAAGAAATATAACTGCAAGAAAATGACATAGTGAAGAAAATTGAAAGTATCAAGCCAAGAGAAATATGTCCCAATCATGCCGAGTAGAATTTGGCGTTAAGAAACTCTTTCCAATGCCAAACATGCCAAATAAAGCCGGACTGGTATTAAAATACCAAGCCTGGCAACTCTATAATACATTTCTGGTGAACCTCAGTTCAGTTAATAGAATGTTCAGTTCTATTAACAGACTCTGTTAATAAAAAAACTTTCCAAATCCAGGTATTTAATGGTCACATGGTTTCCATTTCGGGCTAGGAGGAACGAATGGATATTTTAGACGCCCAGGTGTCAGCCGATGCTCATCACAGTCTTTGAAGTATCGCTATATAGTCATACCTTATTCGAAAGTAGAAATTAAATAAAATTTCAAGCCAGTCTTTACGTGGACCAGTAATCTATAATTAATGAAAAGACAACTTTAAACCATTCTGAGAGGCAGAACTTTCTATAAATAGATCCTTCAAAAACCGGGTTGGCTTAGCCACATGTCAGTATATAGTAGTTGTATTACTATACTATAGCCTGAACTGAAATTCGTCAATAATTTTTTTTCTGCACAAATTTCAATCAAAGCACTTACCCAAGGTAAATGGAGTGAGCTAGTCGTGCTCTCATACCTATTCTTTCGAATCACCATTGTATAATAATTCTGCTAAATTTTAGCACTCTTCATTGAAGAGCTTCAAGTAAAAGTGAAGGTTCTACGCAAAGATATACAGAATTTAGCTGTTGCTACGACCATGAAGGCAGTTTTTTCAGTCATGTAATTCAATATTAGGGGTGAGTTAGCCATGAGCATGAGAGAAACAACTGTATCAAGAAACAAACGTCTTTAGAGTGTTTTTGTACGCACTCTTCAAGTTCTTGCAAAGCAGAGTAAAAAATTAAGTGGCCAAAATTGCTTTTACGTGAGGGTCCCCCACCCGCTCCGGCGCTGCGCCCATCGCGGAGTCTCAAGGTCGACTCATTCCTTGCTCGCATCTTCTTGGCATGTGAAAATAAAACTTCACAGAATGCCTTCGGTTAGCAGTGAACGGAACAAGCAGTACTAAAGTATATGGTAACGATTCAGAGTTCAGTAGCTGATCTGCGCTATCGGCCAGCACAGTCCTCTCCGGCACTCTAGCCCTACCTTGCCTCCGGGAAACTCGTACCTGCCGCTTCACTAAAACCTTACACTGGCCGTACGAATCAGTCAACTCCACGTTCTACGTGGGTTGTATCGTACGTGACAACAACCTTCTTCTTTCTCTTCTGCACTGGTGCAGAGGGTTGTGGTAGTCATGGTGGTCTCAGAACAAGTGTTGGTAAATTTAGGGTGGAGTGAACTTTTTTTTTAAATGGAGTATCATTATGATATTTTAGTGCTGTATCACCAAATATTACGAGTGCTAAAAGCTTCTGGCATAAAAGCGAGTTTTTTCAGGTTCATGTTGTGAAAAGTACATCAGGTTGTAAGAATCAATCTTCTACCCATTTTTTAATTTTAATGGTGGCTATGTTGTCTTCTTATCCCAAAATTAACTATAGTGATAGCGATCATAAATAAGTAAAAGCTTTCAATATCACATGAGTAAATTTTTACTTTAGGATCACGACTTCAGAAGCCGCCACTGGCAAATGGTAAACACATTTGACCGCGGGCCCAATTTCGGCAGTCGCAGCTCAGCTCCAGCTTGGAGATTATGTGTCACAGTGACTGTTAGTGATAATATGGTTGTGTTCATGCCTAGTTAACTTCTGTTGCACCTAATGATGCTATTTAATATTTTTCTTATGAGCAATTTACCTTATAACCCATAACTACCATAGGGAAACAGAAAGTAGCCAAATCAGAATAATCTCACAAAGAAATTAGCCTCATTGTCCAGTCTTTGGTAATGTCTGCGCCTTAAGTGAGAGTGTTACCAACTTATGATGATGTGATGGGCTGTTATTTGGTCGAGAGACAGATCCTTTAAACAAACACAAGCAAAGATCCTACAAGGAGTGATATCTCTAAGTCGATTGTAAATAAAATAAAAAAATTTGTGGGTTAAAGCTTCCATTCCTCTGTCTGTCAGTCGGCGGAATTAATAAAATGATTCTTCATGATCGCCAGAAATACAGAATATTTTTGAAATCGATGAAAAGAAAGAAAGACAATGCTACTTTCAATGAAAAATTGATGATTTTAGAAGCATGATAGTCACATCACTATTTTATGTGTCAACATGCAAGTGTAAATCGTTTTCAGGCTGCACTTGTGAACGACAAAGAAAGTCCTAGATGAAGAACGAATGTAAATGTTCTCAACAGACCAAAGAACAGAAACGGCAATTAACGAAACAACAAATAGCTTCAAAATTCTCAACGATAAAAACACAATTGATTGAGAAAAAAAGAAAATGTCAGTTATAAGGAAACAGAAATTAGCCCGCCCAAGCCTTGAATATCTCTATTAGATGATAAAATAGTCTTACAAAAAGCTCGCGACTTACTCAGCAAAATCGGCTAAAACCACACTTTGTACACATATTGCAGCTCGCAGTGGCATTTGAAGACCTTGTCTTGAAGATCAGCTAGGATTTCTGGATATGCATTTTCTAGACAGAGAACACCAAATATCAATATTACCTTATTGAGTTCAAAAAAAAGGAAAACACCCCATTTCCACTCCATCCTAAATTGATGATGCTATCGTTGTTTAACTTGTACCTATTTACTCAAGTACTTGTGCGGGACTGGCGCCTGGAGGCAGGGGACTTGGGTACAAGTCCGAGAAAGAATCCTCTGGCTCGCTCCCGTTGTCATTACTCTTTTCTTATTCTATTCTGAGGGAGCATCGCCGACGAGGGATATTGAGCTGTAGAAGGTGCACTTGATCATGTTTTATAATACTTCGGAGTGCGCACGATATTTAAATTTACCTCTGTACTTACGTTTCTATGTCAATCGAGCCCATCACTGGATATGAAATATTCCACACAATTACTCCTTCCAAAACATATTGGTGCACAATAGGTTACAGCTTGGAAGGAAAACTTACCAATTAGGCCAATCTTAAATCTCGAATTTTTCGCATGAGGAAGGAAATGTTAGATAGGATTTCTACAAAATTAATATTTTTCGTAACGGGAGTCGGAGGTCCCTGATTGTAGCAAACAAGAAATCGGAGACTTCAATGAATATTAGATAATGATCTTTTTTTCCTTCTGATTTTGAGTCAAGCTTTTGCTCAATGTTTATTTGTGATCTTAGGTTTGTATATATGACGATGAACGGGAAAATATTATCAGTGAACCACGTATATATTCATATAACATTGCTATAGAAACCCAAGTTTTTAATAGCTGGAAATTTGTAAAAATTTCTTGCAATTGTGCGATGATTTGTTTCTGTAATCTAAGCGTGCGCTGCGAGGGGAAAAGTGTATCCAGACACTTGGTTCGCTTACCAGTGCAAATAAATGTCTCAAAAAGTTCAGAAATGTGCTGATCCTTAGCTGAAACATAATGGAAAAATCCAAGAATTTTACTAGATGGGTCAAATCATCCTTTCATTCCATGGTACACGATATAGTTGTAAGTCTGACCTTGCAAATGCATCTCCTTACACAGCGGAAAATTATGTTTTGAAGATTCACTGTGCATTTAGTTTGTACTGGTTTGATAATCATGTAAGCTATTTTCCTCTCCTGTGATCTTTCCTTCTCTACATTGAATACCGGGATGCCACATTTAGATGTTCCATAACATTGAACTCCGACAATTTCAGGTGAAGAAACTAAATGATTGCTTTTCGTTTTGTAACTTCCATGAGTTACATAAAATCTTGAAAGTAATAGATAACGAAGAGGAGTATACGTGTTCCTATTTCTAACAGATTTTAAGTCAAAAGGCGATTTAAGCTAATTTTGATTTTAAGCTGAAAAAATTGAAATGACTTTAGGCTCGCTCTGAGCAGGGAGTAAATACCATCTGTACACCTATTGAAGATCTTGCGCATTGCAAACTAAAGAAACATTTGTTTAGAATAAAGGCTGAAGATGACGTTAAACGTATACTCTTTTACTTTTATCAGCATTTGTTCAATTTTTTTTCATATAGCTCGAATAATACACTGCAGTCTATCAATCATCTGAGCACACGTTTCAGCGGTGCAGAGTTTCAGGATATGATACATTCCAGTTTTTCTCCCATAATCAGCTAAAATAAATTTTAATTTTAGATGTAATTTTGATTATCCTGTAGCACCACGGCTTCACTTCTCTTGTTTAGCTCAGTAATATAACTGAACTTATCAACACCTAAAAAATTAAACAAACCCGAATCGTTTTTACAATGATTGGGTGAGAATTATGTTGGTGTTCAAATTTAATACAATTCTTATGAGCCACGCATTTCATACTGTTTTGAAACTGTCTTTACTAATATAAATAAAATGTACAGTTTCAACTTAGAAGAGCCGTCCATATAAACGTTCAAGAGCATAAAAAGTATCGTGAAAATTTATTTTGAACATAGGCAAGCCAAATTGGGACCTAAACATAAAACTTGTTACGTATTACGCGACTGACATCGATTTGAAAAATTGAAAATTACGATACATGAGTTAATATTACAGCATGACGGTAAAATTCCTAACTTGCCTAAGTTATTACTTTGTACTTATCTAGTGTTTTGAACGAATCGCATCTGCTTCCTAGTCAGCCGCCATCTGATGCGAGCGAAGTCAACAAATGACACCTTCGCCTTCAATTCACGAAAAAGATCTCTATGCCTCTACTCTAGGGCTCTTAGATCACGCCATTTGAACTTCACTTCTTTCCAATTAAGGCAACTTTATTTGCACGAAACGCCTGCTAGAGGAGTCAAATCGTTGGCGCCTCCTGTAAAGGAAACTGCTGCGTGTTTTTGTGTGCTGTTTCGTCCGTGAGTTTGAGAGGGAAATACACGTGTGAGAGTGGCGGAAAGATGATTGGATTGGAATTTTTTTTATATATGTAATTTTAGAGACAAGTCAGTGGTTTTTTAGGGGATATTCCAGATCAGAATTTGGATTTTTCACTCTCTTCTAGTCTTTTTCAGCATTAAGAACGAACTCTTTGATTCTGAAACACATACAATTTTTATATAAATAGCCGTTACGATATTTTCCTTCTCTTTATCAAACGGAATGTCCAAGTACTGACAATTTTCCTCCTATTGCGAAAACCCGGACCGAAGCTCACTAAAGCTTGCTGCTAGCCGTCGTCGAACTCAGCGGCTAGCAGTGTTCATCTAGACTGGGAGGAGTGAAGATTGAAACGAAGAGCTTTGCCATTTTTTTGTCTCGAGGTCTTCAATCGGGTTGATCTCAGACTGTACGACTGACTTGGTATTTTGACGCACGGGTCGTGGAAAGTACAGGTAGGAAACATTGTTTGAAACATACATTTTGTCAAACGTATTCTTGCTCAGTTTGAGAACTTAAACATACACATTTTACTCCTTTTCTGTTTCTTAAATATATATTAAGATTATTTCGAATGATTGTAAACTTTTAAACTATTCTGCCTGTGTATATGATTTTATTATGATTCGTTGTAATTTTTAGCTTGCAATTTTACTTTCGGATGAAGAAAGCAACCTATGAACAGCATGACATTTGATGATTTTAGAGTTGGTGTCGCAAACTGGAATTATATTGGTAAGACCCAATATATTCCCCGTGCAGATAGAAGTATCAAATATACAGCAGAACATTCCCGTAATCGTGGCAATAACGTTTCTCCCCCAAAATAGATAAGATAAAAAGATTTTATGAACCAACAACACATTAACGATAAATCAAGTAAGTGGCCATCTAAACAATGTTGCCTTCATGAAACTTTGCAAAAAAATTTGGTCTGTGAGATATTAGCTGTTTAACGTTTGAAAGGAAGAAATTTGGATACAAAGTTGACCCCATGTATTTAATTGTTTACTTGTTCAAAGTTTCATAGATACACTTGCGATGTCTTCGACGTAAGGACAACCGGATATTGTGGAAAGGCCTGGTATTTTAAAAATTTTGGAAGCAGCCACTGCAATTCTTACTGCGAGATTTTCATATGATTTCACAAGAATTGAATAAACGAGGCTTTTCATATCACAAAAATCGATGTGGAGGTGAAAACTTTTGAACAATTAGTGTGGAGTAAATGCATTAAAAATTATTATGGTCAAATTTTTCAAACTGCCTCTTTTCAAACATTAAACAGCAAACATCACAAAAAAATATTTTTCGCAATGTTTCGTATAGGCAAAAGTGTTTAGTTGTCCCCTCTCTTGTTCGTGCGAAATTTGGTATCTCTTTTTCCTCAACACCCTTTATATACTGAGAATGTTTTGATCTCAAGGTTTGAGGTTTGAGGTGAGACCTCGGCGGTCAGTTCCTCTCGACCCAATGAGATTTCGAGCTGTGCAGTCGGCTGCTACGCACAGACAGCTAGGAAACTTTTTGTATCCACGTTGTTAACCGTGCAGGAAACGTAACAATTAAGAACGAACGAGAATAATCCAATTGGGATTGCCCGATTTAAACAATTCGATGACTTTCTTTATGTTTCCACGCTCTTCATGAATGAAAAATGAATGCATAATTGAGACCGCACCAAAGCTTAAATGGAAATTGTGGAGAAGTGAACGCTTTAAGCTCCTTTAGTTTTTGAGCTATCCATGAACAGTCGTCATTCAGTTGGATTATAGATCAAAATTCTCATTTCTACGTGTGAATAAGAAATACTATAGCAGCCCGCAAAGCTACTGTCTTTCAACGAGCGACGGAAAAACGCTTTTTCTGTTGCGGAAACATAACCTACATCGTTCCTTTTTGTTCTAGTAATTTTCTCTCATTCGGTTCTGTGCTAGGAGTTCTGAAGCCTGCTTTGATAGGCCCAAATCCCGAGCAAAGTTATTCATTTCAAGCAGTTCAAATCCTTTACCAACTAAATAATTTTTAACTTTAAAATCTACAACACTGCTGACACCTTGTTTTTTAAATCACGTGGATCACCGAGAGAAGGTGGTTGAACTAAAACTGGGACTGAAATTACAGCTGAATGAAGTACTGAACATAAAGCTGACGATAAACGAGGATGATCTACATAGCTTTATTTTTCTTCTTACTTCGCCAATTTTTCACTAAACAAAAGTATGTCTGAGTATCGACCTTTTTGTTCTCATCAAACCGTTTGGGGATATACCAACACCAACTTATCCCATGCTCCTTGTATCCACATATGTAAACTCTCGCTAACCTGCATGTACGTCTTATGACGGGATCGAGGCTGGTCTTGATGAGATAATTTTACATCAATATATTCAAATTATGCGTGCTTGACGCAGCCTCCAATGGTAGCCGTTTGACCTGGGATGGTGGAACCACCCCAGACACAGCAGTGGGAATTAGAGCTGTCCAGGCATTGGAGACAAGAAGTAGAAAGAGCACACATGATCTGAAACAAAGAAAATGCCCACGTAAATTAGTAATAATTTGTAATTCTATGCGGACTTTTATTTGCAGAATGAGATGCATAACAATCACCTACATGGAACGGCACACATCTCTCACAGCACTGTCTCATATGTAGCTAAATGAAGAAGTTGCAAGGTGTAAATTATTTTTATCGGAATCAGCTAACAATTGTTACTACTTGCCGTTAAACCATTCAGTTTCCGTATTCAGCTGGTAAGGTATAGAGAAAATACCTCTTCGAATAACATGATGAATAAAATTGTATCACAGTTTGGAAATCAGCGTGCCAATTGTAGTCAAGATTAATGAAAAACCTAGCCAAGAGAATGATTTTTTTAACTGTTCCCACGAGTTATTGTAGATGAGTTTTCAACTTTACACTTTTTGTTTTTTCTTCTTGTTCCTCAGGCACTGCAAGACCATGGAGAACCACACGATGGAGGCCATCCCACCAGAACACGCCCCCCACCATGCTCATAGCTGGGATACATTTGAGGGCCACATTTTGCCTGGTGCTCTCCTAATGGCGTTGGGTTTCCTGTGGACGTACAATGCTTTATTCAGATACCACGTGGCCCATAGACAGGCAGTTCTTAAAGGAACCCTTGATAAAAAACTCCGGTACAAAAATATACTTTTTTCGAAGTACCACTCAGGCCGGGCACATGCGGCTCCTGTTGAAGCCATTGTTCTGCTGCTCATTGTACTCGTGGACTGCATCTGTGAGTTGTTTACCTCCGCGAGTCTATCATAAAGTTTCAGTTCGTATTACGATCTTAGGCACTACTTCATAGTTGTTGTTATTGTCGGTATTTCAGAATTAAGATGCTTAACTTTTTTCAGTGCTAGATATCATGTGAGTTGCATGAACGTAAATACAGTAGAGCACGAAAATACGCATTAAATTAGGAATACATTTACACACTAAATTTTTAAGCTTTATTAACCAGTATTGCTTGATAATTGTGATAACATGCCTTCACTTTGACAGAGCATTTAGCAAACGACTGGGAGTGCATGTGTGGCTACCGTCAATTGGAGGCCGTTATTTGAGGGCAGCTGCTCCTCCGTGAGGGAGAAGGTTCCTTAATTTTTTAGCTCACGCCCCTCGCAACTATTGCTTACGTGCAATGACCCACAGTAAAAACATTGAAGATTTCCACGGTTTGAAGAAAAAATATGATAGCTATGGACTCACATGTCAATGAAAATTCTTTACTCAAGTGCATATCGACTGGCCTTTGGTTTAATTTTTAATTTCAATGGGAAACAATACTGATTTTTGAAAACTTACATCAAACCTAAGCAGTGACACTGTCCATGAAGATTTTTGAGCTACAGGTTGAACCTTCCTAATTCCACAATTTCCGGACCTGAGGCTTGCACGAGCAAGAAAATTCCACGCTATTGGTGGGCTTTAAATAAGCACCCAAAAATACCTTCTGTATTCAACGTCAGGGCGCAGTACAACTTGAAGTCATTCTCTTCACTAATATTACCACTGTCGGTGGGTAATCATGCCCGATTTGGGTGTTTCCAAAACACAGAATTCCGGATTTGAAAGGATCAATCTGTGCTAATATTAATACTTATATCTTAGTCTAAAATCGTGTAACTCTACGCGTTTGAGTTCTGAGCCGTGGTCTGTTGTTGTGCATAAATCCGATTGCATATCATTATCTCTTCAGCGAGATAGTTCTGAGAAGTAACCAATTTTTGAGGTATGGTCATTGGTGACTTGGCTTTTGAACTAGATTGTCAACTATCGTGATATTGTAATATCTGTATTTACATTACAACAGCATCTATCTATATAGATATCGAATACTTGAGAGCTGAAATTCCTTGCCCTTAAAAACAGTATGGGCGTCTTGTAAAGAAATATTAATATTTCATAAAGGTAATGCAACAGTAGTTCTCGGTACTAGAATTAACGTGTTCTTTTTATTTTTTTATCGCAGTCGAAATTGCGACGGTACATCCTATGCACCGGTCGGCGACAATGGTTATGAACCACCTTCTCATCTACTTTTTATTCGGCTTGACAGGAGTTGTCCACATTTTGCAACATTACAAGTGAGTATTGCTTAAATGAAGGCTTACATATCTACAATTTCCCAAAAATGCCCCGAAGCGTAAGATATTGCGCAGGTAATTACTACGTAAAGTAAATATTTTTCGGCTAAATGTCGTAGTCGAGCATGTTATTATCTCTGAAGACTATGGAGGAACCTTTCGCTGCCAGCATCTGCTCTCAAGTATGGATTACTATAGGCTGGTAGAACTGACAAAGTCTGAATTTTTCTTATTTATATCTTGGTTTCTGTGCTGGAGAAATATCGAAAACGGGTCAGTACTCCAAAGAAATCATCGCGTTCCATAATGTACTGCCAGAGATTAATGGGCGTTTAATATTCATCTATCCAATTCCACAGCTTACACCAAACTGATGTGTCGAATAACGGACGTTGTTACAGATGAATGTCTCAGTAACGGCTTCGTACACTTGAGTAGGAGAATATCTTACACTCCTCGACTAGTAAGCAGCTCATTGGGATTCTTGGGGTGACGATCAATCGTGGTTTGACAGTAGCTTTGGCCTGCATTACCAAGATTAGGTGGCATGAACTCTACGCTGACATTAGATCGTGATTCGCTTTGGTAAGAAATGGCACACACTTTTCAATCAATGGGCGTATATGTAGTTCAACATAAGTAACTTTATGAAAGACAATATCAGAAAAGTATTTCCACTATTAAAAAAGTTTTTTCCCCTTTTTAGCTGCATTTGAAAAAAGCTCTCGTAGTTCAAAACATGAATTACAGTCGCTCCCCTCATAAAGGGCTCGATCGGTATCAGCTAACTGCTTTATCTCCTTTGATTCTAATTACCAGCTTAATTTGCTTCTTATGGCACAAATATTTTCCTTGCTGGTTGATGCTTGATCTATGTGACACCACTTGTGCAGGAGACCACTCAAGGGGCGTAGGATTTAGGCACTTGGGTTTAGTTAATTAGGTTAGTCTATCCCATGCTATGGAGACACTGATAGGTTGGTTATCTCAGCCTTAGCTACTCTTTCGAGACTTCTCTCCTTCGTGCGCACGTTTCTTTTTTCCCGTTTCATGACTTCTCTGATTATTCTTTATCTTTTCTCGCTCTTCATTCTTAGTCTGTTGTTTTTATGCGCAACGAATCTTGGGTGGGAGCACACCTGACTGTGGCTAGATTCTACCTTTCTGAAGTCCATTTTAAACGGTCCCTTCTTCTCGTTCTTTTTAGATCACATTTCATGTGCTTGGGAAGCTTTATACTTACGATCTGATCTAATTTTTATACAGGAAACCATATTATAGCGTGTTGGCTGAAATCGACCTAGCGCTGTACGCGGCCAAGGTACAACTGAATTTTCAAATTTCTTAATAACATAGTTGTCTCTCTCTGCTCGAGCGGATGTATCATGAGCACGAGAACAGGATGTCCGACCATTTCAACAGAGATGCTGTTGATGTTTTGAGGTTAAAGAATTTTTAATAAAGCTATCTTTATTCGCACAGGAGAGTGTACGCATGCAATTTTCTATATTTGTTAACTCATTTCGATCCCAGAACTCACTATGCAAAGGTCCTTTCGTTCAACATGTACGTTTATGTCGATCCCGAGTAGCGTGACACTCTGTGCGAACGCAGCTCGTAGTGTTGAACGTTGCTAAGAGGGGAAAAAAGAATGGAATTAATGCAGTATTCCGATTCAAAAGCATATGTCAGCAAGTGCGAAGTGGTGAAACTAAAAAGACCGTCCACAAGTCACCACTGCTCGAACCCATGGCAACACAACTGCTCCTGCTCTGACAGTATATCTACATGTCCTCTAAGACAACGGAACCAACTACTCCGAACGAGCCGCATGAAATATTTCATGAGAATTTAAATACAATTTTAAACAGGCAAACAAAAATGTTCGCAACGACTCTAAGCAGGGGCAATGAAAACACGTACCCACTTAAGCATTTCAGCTCCTGCTTTATAATCGAGCCAACTCACGTGCATCTATTCCAGCACGATCGAGAATTAATCAACTCGGACACTTATCTGGAATTGGCAAGCAAAACACTCTGGAACTATTTAAAGACAAATTCTAAATGAGCAAGTGTCCAGTTCCATACGGGCTCTCGGGGAGCTAGTGAAAACTTTTATTGAGCATTTCAACCTTTACTCTGTGCCAACCATGGACAAGTATTACAGCGCACGCAAGACTCAACATAACATCGTAACAATAAAATGAACAGTCCCCACACCCAGCGTAGACTTCTTTGCCCGTCCCGCTGCTACCCTTGCTTTTTCTGTTGCCTCACTGATGTGTCCCAGGGTTAGGGACGCATCACTTTAGAGACTTCTATTGTATAAATATATAAAATTCACCAAAATAGAAAGGTGTGCCCTGACAAAAAAGGAAAAACATCAAAAAAGCTCCACTGACAAAATTGTTTGCAAAGAAAAAAAATTATTCGCAACTATTTGCAACATCGAGAATCGTACGGATCCAAGACATCAACAGGGCGGGACAACCAAAACTAACCCCGACCCTACGTCGAAGGCTGCTACGTGAAGCTTCTACGTAGAACTGCTCCAAAGCCTTCAAACGTCCTTTGATTTAAACATAATACCTTGGAGAGTACGACAAATTTTGAGCTCATCTTATAAGAAAAATTTGTAAGTTTGAGCAGAAGACAGTACCGGCATTTATAAAGTAACACAAGAAAAAACGAGAGGAGTGGGTTAAGGATAAAGTGCAGTAGAATAGCGAAAATTAGTTAAAAACTATTTTTCAGATGAAAAAGTATTAAATTTAGATGGATCCGACTGTTTTCAATGCTACTGGCAAGATTTAAGAAATGAGGAACATGTCTTCAGCAAGAGGCCTTTTGGAGGAGGATTTCTGATGATGTGGGTAGCAATTTATGTTAAAGATAAGGCGAGTAAAGTGAAAATGGAAAGAAGTCAAAACGCACTGAAATACACAGAGGCCTTAGAAAGAAGTCTTCATCCGTTTTTGGTCAATCACCACCAGAATAAAGCTGTGTCTCCGCAAGATAACGCTGCAATTCACAATGCAAAACTGACAACCAATTCACTCGAAGACCACAATAGTGCTACTTTGAGTTGGCCCCCAAAGTTCCCGGATCTAAATCCCTTCGATAATCTCTCGGGTACATTGTATATAAGCAAGGTAGGTTAACGTCAATGGGAGACTATTCAAAAACAAAGATACGTTGTGGTACACCGTCATAGAATGCTGTGGAATGTAACGCATAGAAATACTTACAAATTGAATTAATTCCTTGAAAAACTGCTGTATCGATGTACTATAATCTAAAGGATAAACTGGCAAGTATTAAGCAGTTTTATAAATGACAATTTTGTAGTGTTTGAACTTTCGCATAAAAGTTTATCCCCAAATTTCATGCTTAGTAATTACTTCTCGGAAAGTAAAGAACCTTTATTAATTCTAGCACGTTTTACTCGATGGGTTTTCAATGCCTTACAACTACTGGCGTGGTGAGGGATGTGAGGAATGTGTGGTTCAAGCTTCCTTTTCCAAGGAAAGTTCTCCCTGGTTACGTGATAATGCCTTGCCTGAGCAGGGATCAAACCCTGAACGTCCCGGACGGCTACAAGGCATCACGCTAACCAATACGCCATGAAGCCGGAAAAACATAAAGCTAAATAGTTTTCTTTGTACACTGGCTTATAGTTTAATTAGCATACTTTAGTCAAAATCTCATCAACTTTAGATCATTATAAGTCAAGTCAAGTGTTCATTTGTAGGGAGTTCTATCATTACTGTCAACACTTTAGTTGTAGTAAGTACAGTACATTATTATCTAAATATTAATACGCTAGTACCTATCTACGTACCTACTGCGTTACATCACACTTCGCCACTTTTCAAGTGAAATTTCTGGTCTCGAGCGAAGTATCCTGCATACGGCGCATATTTTGCTATAAAAAGCGTCTTCGCGGCACATTTTCAGTTTTCCTAATAGAGTTCAGACCACTCGCATCAAGAAGAAATTGCTTCCAAGACCGGACTATCTCTGCCCTGAAACTTTAACCTCTGTCCAACACTTGAGAGGACCCCTTCTCATGGGCTGGCTTACCTAAAATTTGTTTATCTAAGTTTCCGTGAAATTTTCACGGGTCATGCTAGTAGTGTATTATAGTATAAAATGCATCTAATTAGAAAAAGATATCATTTCATGAGCTTGCTTTTGTCTAACAGTAGCCTGTGCTAATCCTTCTATGTTTGTGAAGACTCAGTACGGAATTAGTATCTACAACCTGTATATTACCACTGTTTTGTGACCATGATGTCACAAGTGGTGAAGGGAAGCATCTTTTCAAGTCTGACATAAAGCTTTAGATATTGATAGGTAAAAAACTCCCTAACGAGTGGGTACTTTAATAATTTGGGGCACAGCCGAGGGGTTAGAATGAAAAGATTTTATATCTTCCACTAAAGACTCATATGCATCTCTAAAAGATATTTTTATCGTCCCTTTTCCTGTGACTCAGGTCAACTTTTTTGTAACATATTACATTTAGTATGAATGCTGAGATCATTAAATAATGCCCTGTGATACACCGCCTTTGCAATGTGGCCTTCACTAGGTCAATGGACATGGCTCTACAATTAATAATGTCATGGATCCACTCGTAAATTTCGGGAATTAGTCGCAGAATATGTTGAAGTCGAACTCATAGTAAAAATTTCCCGTCTTTTACAGGTTTGCATTGCCGCCCTCGTGTGACTACGTCACATTAATAATCGCCAACGCAGCTACAGCCTTCATTTTGTTGACTCACCTCACTGGCAGGCCTATCGTGAACCAAAAGGTAACGTTGAAGATGGGGAGCACTCTATTCCTGATGGTGAAGAAGTTCAATTTAAACACGAACGTCGAACTCGGACCTTCGTTTCTTTTATGAGTAAATAAACTAATGATGAAAACGAGAAGATATTTGTTTATAATTTGGCGTAGGCGTCGTTAGAAAGGGACCCCCAAACAATACGAGCAAGATACATTTCAGTACCAGATACAGCCTTGAGTAATATTATCAATGTTATTAAGAACTATAGTACAAGGTAAATGATCGCAGAATTCATTTCTGGAACTACTGCCTCATAGAGCAAAGTACTTAGAAGCATTAAATCAAATTAGCTCCCTCATTTGATCCAAAAATATGCTCTGAGTAATTCAATGAAATTTCTCTACGATCAAAAGAATTCTAAAAAATTAAACAAAAAAAATGTTTGCTATAAAATTCTAAGCACCATTTAGAAAATTAATTTTAAGTTAACATAATAAGCTTTAGGCTCTGAGCACAATAACATAATGTGAATCTTGACAAAGTGACGAAAAGTACCCTGCTACATTGCGTGTGGATGGGAATAAAGCCAGTTATCGTTGAACAAATGCCTTCAGGAAACTTCTTCATTTTCAACGAAATATTCCCGAGAAGGTGGACTGAGATACAGATTGCAATGGCTGGTAGACACACCTGTGGTAGCAAGTAAATCCCTTGCTGAGTTTAACTCTTCCTTTTTTCCTTCTACAAATCAAGTCGATGTGTGGAGGCAGCCTTTTCGGATTACAACCTTTTGTGCTATTTTGGAGTCACTTAGGCCACTCCCGTTAGCTTCATTCATAATGTGAGGAGATCTGAATCAAAAATAACAATTAAATTTCATAGACGTTATTAAAAAATTGAAAATGAGGATATTATTTTGGAAATGATTCTTGTAAAATAAGGGCTTACTCAAACATTGAAGAGTAATCGCAACTGTTTCTATAATTTTGCCCAACTCTTGCACTTGTCGACACAAAATTTAATGCTAATCAACTTGTAATAAATAGTAAAGGTCTTCATCCCCAGATGAGTTCAAAAATGCTCACACAATAAGAGTTAGTGAATAGGAACATAGTTCATCTCACTCGTAATATGTTATCAAATGTAGTTGAATTTATACGATACTCGTTTCCAAAATTCATTCGACAATTGCTTAAAAGTTAAATTTATTTCCAGATGCTCACGATAATGGCCTATTTCCACATAATCGGTATTGTGTGTGTGGCCTTCGAAATGATGCAAAAGAGGAGCGTCACGGCAGCTCTAGGAAGGACACTCATCTTTATCGTGCAGGTAGGGAAATACCTGCAGGCGGTATTTGGCTACAGTCCTGTGTGACTCTAGGTACGCACAGGCTGTGAATTACCTGCAAGCGGTATTTGGCTACAGTCCTGTGTGACTCTATGTACGTACAGGTTGTGAATTACCTGTAAGCGGTATTTGGCTGCAGTCCTGTGTGACTCTAGGTACATGAAGTTTTCCAGTTTATAGTTTCGCTCTCAACTCCTAACCTCGCTACTGAGTGAAAAAATTTTGGTGTGCCATGGTTAAACCGCGAACTTATCTTGAATTTATTCGAATTTGTAAATGTTCCTTTCCACTGGAAAGTACGGTACTCATTTCAGCTTGGGCACCTGAACAAAGAACTCAGTAACTGACTGAAATTTTATCGAAATTGACCTCAAATGCAGCACGTGAACTACATTAACATTACGATGATATGTATTACCTTATTTTTCACCGATCAGTAATTCGTTAAACGTCTTGCGTAAATTTGAGTGTCGTTCCAGGGCATCTGGATGTGCGCCATCGGTGTCATCGTCCACCCACTCCCCTTCATGCACACCTGGGACCTGACCGATCACGTACTGGTGCACGTCATCTCGACTCTCGGAGTTGGAACCTTTGCCATAGCGTTGCTGGTTGCCTTCGCGATGAGCTTATTTATAACTAGACGAGTCAGGGACATGAACCTGGCCACAGCGAACCGCATCGTGGCTCTGACACACTGCCGGCGTCATCCCTCGGGCTCCAAAGACGAAGCAGAGAGTCCGTTAATTTCAAATTCTGATGATGAATTCTAATAAATCCTACGGCAGAAGGAAACGGAAACAACGCAATGATTATAATTGTTTTGAATAATTGTTTTATTTGTTAAACAACGTTTCCTGAAATTAAAATATACGAGCCTAAACATTTCGGGCTGAAGACACGTGAAGTGTGATGAGAAGGTAGGGCAGCGATAACGCCCCGTTTCTTAATCGTTTTACTGAATTGAAGTGGGATCAAGTCTCTAAACGAGGACTTTGACCAGCGGATGATTAGGCAGGGGTACAGCAAATGTCTGGACGATGATGCGCGGAGCAAGCAATGAACAATAATTGATAGTATATCGGGCAGTTTCATCAAAATAGCGTTATCTGTAATTTTCATCGACGAACGGACGATTACAGGATGTGTTCCCTAACATATATGAGGAAACTGCACACGATATTCCTGCGAGTACGCGAAGCCAAACCCGTTTGAGGAACAAATTTTCTGTTCGGCTGTACAAATTGTAAATGAGGAGAGAACGACACCAAGTTGCAGACATCTGGACTAAGCCTGTAATTGCAATTAGCCTGTGGTAGAAAGTCGTATTTAATTACTAATTCATTCACGCAGTGCGTTCTTTCCTTTCTTAGCTACCGAGAGAAAATCGTATGTGGTGAGATAATTTGCGCCTTACAATTCAGTTCAAATAAGAAGATGCGACTGAATAAATTTGGGCAGCAGGGTTTTTCGGTCTGTATACACGGACTTCGCCAGCTAACGCGGCGAATATCTTCGTGAGGTCATGGAACTTTAGTGACCAGTAATTGTTAACTGGTTAATAAAAATGCTCTTAATGAACCTCCTCAATTGGTGGTTAGACTTCTTCTACTTCAAATTTTAAAAAATTTATTCAAAACGTGAAAGTCAACACGAAGAACTTCACGTTTTAAGACTAAATGACATGCGCGCTTCTACCTGAAATTTCTTTGTCGATTAGCATTTCGTTTATGTACTGTCATTTGATTCTCAGACTATTGGTTTAGAAACTTACAATGGACGTAGTATTTAACTAATATTATGCTTCAATTCTAAGTCTTTCTGCAGGTGAATGAAGTCAAATTTGGGTATTTATGCAACAGTTATGCACAGAAACCGTCCTTATGCAACTTACATATGCAAAAGGGAAAATCTTTTCTGAGCAAAATGAAAAGGCATACACCCAAACTGAGAGCGTTTGTTCAAGATGGATGTTAAGTTTACCTAAGAATAATTTTGCTTGTTGCATCAACGATGCATTTGTGAAATAAATTTAGGGCGAAGGAAAGATATGGCTAACCCAACTCTGGCTCTTTGAAAGTTGACTGTGTGTTTACAAGAGTATATTCCGTCACATTTAAAGCTTCCAACCAGCCATATCTTTCCTCATTTGGCTATGAAAAGCTACTATTTACTGTTCATGCCACAGTCTGTGCCTTTGGAAAATTTTCTGTCCATTATATAATTAAATACAATAGAAATAAATTTATATAATAAATAAAATGGAATATATACCACGGTTAATCATTTCATTTATTCCAAAAGAATGGTCACTGAACCTTCAGTCGATATCCATAGACGATGACATCCCTACTTTTGAAGCTTGGATCCTCTGTTATAACGAGGAGACTTACAGCCGTCGAACTTGGTTTTGGACGGCAGTTCTGTTCATCTATCGTCCCTATGACAGCACTTTGCGAATTTAACATCTTTAAAAGAACTATGAACGAGTGGATTCCAAGCGACCGACTCCCATGGAGCCATAGACCGGCTTGAAGAAATGGCCCCGTCATGGAACTTGGTTGCTGAGCCAAATGTTCGCTCTCCTCTCTGACCATTTTTACCGTAGGTCGCACCCTGTGATTGCCAAATTGACTGTCACTCTCGGAGACTTGGAGTTAACTTCACAGTCTGCAAAAATAATAAAGATGAGAGCATTAATTGATTAATTCTACATGAATTGAGGATTAATAAATTAATGCTTGTTATTAATTTATCAATAAGAATTGATTTCTAATGAATTAACATAAAAAATAGATAATTGGTAAATTTATATTGATTGAAAATTAGTAAGCCTTAGTTGATTGCTAATTGAGATGTATAAATTGAAACTAATTATTTTCATATATTCCTATAAATTTTATTTGGTGCACTCGTCTCGAAAGAAGGTCCTATTGCTATCATCGAGTGTACTTTATGCTTCAATCGAGGAAATGTACAGGTTAATGACGGGTGGTTCTACGCCGCTCACGGGGGCGGGGGCGGGGGCGGCAGCCCTCCACCCTGAGCTGGGGCCCTGCATCGTTTCCTGCTGTGTCACTCCAGCCACCGTAGAAACCGTTTCAAGTATTCAAATATTATAATAAGTGAACCCAATACGAGGTTTCTTTACAGTTTTTCATAAAAAAAATTTTGGTTCACTAATTTACGGCAAAACCATAATTAAGGACTGCCATGAAAACTTCTTAAAGATTTTCTACGGCACCTAATACTTCAAAATTGGCTGGTTCAGTAGGCAATTTTTTTCTAATGGTCATCATAAGTGACGAGTATTACGCTAACGAATAACCTTCATATATTTGATTACGATGTCATAAATGGGTCTTTTTCCAATGATATACTTGTATGGTGCTTATACTAACACATGCCGTTTGAATTCCCTTTGGGCTATTAATGATTGATGCTAAATTTTCCGTTCGATAGAGATTGATAATCTTGACATGAATTCCTGGCAATGCAAAAAACTGAACTAAATATTTGATCGGAGCTGATTACATGCAACGAATTCATTCAGAATGCCTACCCATTTTTAATACAAGCTTGAAAATATTAAAAAAGACTATTAGCGTGAGTAAAAACTTGTACTTAAAAAACTTGTGGGTAAACGACCCTGTAAAATTTCAATATACAATACCTGACCCACAGTCTGACCTTGCAGCTCGAAATGCAGCTCGAATTCGAAAATTATCGATGACGATCAACATTGACTCTGGATTGGAATGCCTGTTGTGACCTCGCCTGGGCATGGGAGACACTAAACCTGCTGAGACTTTTTTGCATGGGTATCCACACGCCACCATAAACCCAATTCTCGTCCCTTGGGATGTTAATTGTTTGTATAATAGTTAACGATGCTTACTTCTATGATCACGCTGGCCTTTGCCCAATATTCGCCTGTTTCTTTGTCTTACTGTCCAACTTGGCTGGAATTTTATACCTGCAATGTATTTGCTAAGTTTTCGTTTAAAACTTCTCAACACGATCAAACGCTGAAACTAAATTCCCCAGGAAGGACGTAGTATCGCTGGTTTCATCGTTTCTTGAACATCGTCAAACATCGTCCGCTCCTAGAATTTTCCCAAATCGAATTTTGATGACAAACGGTTATTGCAGAGGTTTATTGCAACTCACTAAAAGACTAATGGAGAATAATCGTTTAAATTTTCTTTACGTTTATGTATTGCGATCTAGAAATATATTTCACACTTCTGTATACAAGAAACCGTCTTTTACACATATAGGCTTTAGTTTCTTTAGCTTCTGTTTGAAGCGCTTCAAAATGAATAGCTCATCGTCTCTCATTGCACGAGTTCATTGAGTGTGCCCAAATTCCAAGGATCTTCATGATGAATTTTTGTTCCTGACTTCATTTCTCATCAGAAATAGGTTTCCTCGAACTATTAGTTCTCGGTCAATCAGTAAATTTCTGTCAAATATTTATAATCCATAACCTATAAATGATAAAAATGAATCATATATCTATTGTGCTTGCTCATACTTTGATTCTCAATCAGAGAAATTGAAACACATTCTCTCAAAAGTCATTTCTAGATTCTTTCTTGAAGCTTCCTGGAGCATCATTTTTATTACAAACTATATTATCGGCTCATTTTTTTTGTTTCAAAGAATTACTTCCGGGAGGCATGCGATCTTCCGATGTACATAATTTTAGACGTGCGCCTTGCGCATCGCAATACGTGGGTTCAACTTACCGAGCACTATTCATTAGGGTCGCAGAGCACACTGGACGGACTTATAGAACTGGTCGAACATTAGGCTTACCGTCACATTCCAGCATTAGGCAACATTGTATTACTTCGTGTGACCAAATTATTGATGATAGTCGATTTAAAGTATTAGATTCTAGCTCCGTTAATTTTGATTTAAGGATATTAGAGTCATTGCACATTCATAAGTCGAAACCTCCATTAAATGGTATACAGGGTGCATATCCATTGAAAATTATCCACCGTTAGCCCTCCTTTTCTGTGCCATCCTGACATTTTTTTCGATTTTAATTTCCGCACTTACTTGAATTTTTCATTCCTAGGAGTTTTAAATTCATGTGCAACGTCCTTGTGCTTGAAAGTGCGGTGAAACTATGTAAAAATGTCTCTTAAAACCTCTTGCTTATGTTTATAACGTGTTTTCTTTTTTTTAACTTTTTTAATTTCGCATAACTATATTCCTATAGTACAATCCTATTTCATTAGAAATAATGATTGAATAAAAAATTTCCATTGCAGATTTAGTTGAAAAAGAGCACGTGCTCGAAATGTTCGAACTAAACGTTTTTACGATTTTTCTTTGCTATCTCATTCTATAATACACTATATATAGTCCATACTGATATGAATCTGATGTGTCGGAAACACGGAATGGCAGTTTTGACTATCGTGTTGTGCTGCTGATTTCCCTCTGCGTGCATACAAAGGAAGAAATAGGAACTCCAAAATTTGTTTACTGTATTTCTGACAACTGGTTCTCAGATATTTAGGGAGATATGTACGCTCTGGTGCAGTGAAGGTTAAAGTTATCAGTGCAAGGAGGAAAATTTAACGCTGCGAAAATCTATCGCTTACAAAATTTTCCTAGTTTCTGAGACTAGTTTTTCCTGCTAACTCCGCTCGAAGCTAATATGATTTTATTTATTTTTTTTTTAAATTCCTCAGCATCTCACGGCAACTCCCGGACGTTCGGCAAGAACTATCTCCTTTTAGGTGTCGCGGGGGCCCTTCATTGTTGATTCGTTGCCAACTTTTTTTTCGCGAAAACGTCGTTGCGGAGCTGAACTTGTTGCGCTTCTTGCAAAGTTAGTCCGAATGTGGAAGCAAGTGAGTTGAAATAGCAGGACATTTGGGACTTCGTATGACCTATTTCAATCTGGACGAAGTCAGGTACAAATTATGGCATGGAGTTATAATGTAATACGAGAGATTCGTATTCAATTGATAATTATATCAATGATCTCCATCATTGTCAGAATAGGAAATTCTTGTGCGTGCTAATACATCAAGTACTGGAAAAAAATGTTCATACAGTGATTGCTCATGCTACCTCATGCATATTTTTTTACACTTCTATCAAAGGATATTTTTCATGTTTCGCAACAATTTGGTTGTTGGTATTGGAAGGGTACCCGAGTCCTCGAAGTTTTCTGTCGGTGTTTTACTGTTACTAGTTTGGGTTGAACTTTATTTCTTGGAAGAAGATATCTTGTAAATAATAAACGAACCAGAGTGACAACCTTTATTATGTTAACAAAAAAGGAGGTGTCCAGAGTATAAGCACTCGCATATATATAGTAGGAAAATTATAAGGATAGGGACAATTCTCACCTTCAGTAAATCTGCAAAATAAGTAAGAACAATTCCTATAAGCATTCATATTAAAACATAAAGTTTGTGATGTGGCAAAACGAAAAGCGAAATTACGAACTATCGTCATACGTCGATAATACGTATGGAATGTGCACCATTATCATCTATTTTGTAAGTATGACAACAGTTTAAAAAATCTCTTTCCTAGGGGACGGATCTGTTTCAAATTCGGCCCACGTATGCAACTCAAAAAATAAACACATTTTGTTCGTGGTAAATTGTTTCATCTGTTGAATTGGAACGTTATATAATACAAAAAATTAAAACAAATTTTAGAATGCTAAGAGGTAATTTTTGCATCAGAACAATGGGGTAAGTTTTATTTAATATTTCAATGTAGAAAATAAAGTTATCTGAAAGGATTTTGAAAGGAACGATATGTGTAATTTTTAAAAACCTTGATATTTTTTTGCTTTTTATTCACCATTAATTTTTAATTTTCAATACCTTGAATACCTTGAAAATATTTGAGCCTTTATGCTCGAGCCACACTGGGGTGCTGCCTCATTGTGTACATGGTGTGCCTTCGCATTTCCGCGAGCTGTTGAATGAGACCGTTTCC
>VOMN01137349.1:0-31019 GCA_014899125.1 Orchestia grillus | reverse complement strand
CCTGTATTGCGTCTCCCCTCCCCTGTATTGCGTCTCCCCTCCCCTGTACTGCGTCTCCCCATTTACCGCCGTGTTTTCTCATCGCCGAAAGGCAACAAAACTTAATTGGTTCCCCGTGCGACAACTCGTGCTTGCTGTCCAATCAAAAACTCTGCGGGGATACGCAGGGTAGAGTATCGGAACAGCGCAGTTCGATCCCGACCTGATGATTCCAGCGCCCAGTTCTGGAATGGGCGGCTCATGCGCCTCCACGCAGCGCTGTGTCACGCACTCAGCGGCTCTGTGACTGCACGGTGAGCGGGCGTTCTGTTCACTTGTGATGCTAAATAATATATTCCAAGTGTGATGACGTTTCAATATATCTCCCTAAGTTTAGTGTTAAGTGAAAAGATACATCTTAATAGATTTTCAAATTTTAGGCATCATTCTAGATATACAATGAGTCGGAAATTTCTGTCATTATTAGTGATGCTTCTATGCCCGAGTTTGTATAGTTCTATATTTTTCAATCTAAAAAGTGCATATTTCCTCGCTTTTGTTTGGAGTGCAGCACCCTAGCAGGTTCCCGTGGATCAGAGGAGTAGGCAATGAATCTGATTGTACGTTCAGAGTGAACAGCTGTACGTTTTCTTTCTTCTGACTTCCGAACAGTTTGCTACATAGTCTTTAGCATAAATTGCACTTTGGACAGCATTTTGCATCGTGCATTGCATGCCTTAAGCGTCCTAAGTATTGCTCGGAGTCGACACTTTAAGATGGCTGCTATTCATCTTCTGTGAACTAAATAAAATATTTTGCACACACGAGTAAAATCCGCTACTGAAGCTTGACTTGTGGAGTTTACTTGTAACCTTTGCAGTAGCACGCGCCGCACCTCCACCATGCAGCAGACTGCACAGCCTTCTTGCCTCGGTGGCGATTCGTGGGCAACCCGTCGATGTCCCAATAACTACTGGGAGAACTGAACTAAATTAAACTAAATTCGTAGGGCACCCAATAATTACTAAGATTATGACTTTGAGTGCTTAATGAATGCTGTCAAAGTGAGCACAGCGGACTATTTATTTGAGAGCAATTTTTATCCTGACAACTGGTTAGTCTAATGACAAGAATGTTTAATTGCATCCGTAGAATCGGAAGCGCTATGTGCCTGTGTTTTGCCTGGTCAGCCGTAATTTGAGTTGGAAAATAAAGTTTGTATGACCTCTGTTATTTGCGATTTAAATCTATTCTTACATTGCTTGGATGATGTTGAATGAAATAAGTTTGACGTGTGAGGAAACATAGTTACCTGATAGCATCTGGAATGTTAATTTCAACTCACAGATGATGCAGCTTCACAAATTTCTTCAATTGTGAGTCTGATATGGTAAGAAATATTTCACTGAGTGTTTCTTTGTTACGTTCATCTCCATATATAGTTCTACGTATGGTACATTTGCAGTTTCACGCCATTCTGAAGTGTCTATATTGGCATCCATATAGTTCAGGATATAAAATAATTTGATACTTACTCCAGTCAGATTCAGTGCTTTCTTTACACTTGGCCTTCGGAGTGGGTCATATATGGTACTCGCGGTCGTCTAACTAACCTAATGGAACCAAAGCACTATCATGCATAAATACTAATTTTCGAGTTTTCGTCAAATTTGTGTTAATCAATCGAATAAGCTAGTTCTGATTAGAAAGAATATTAATTGGGTAACCAAATTTGTGAATCCAAAGTCCTTCATTTTTAAATTCACAGCGGAGATATTTGATATTTGTTGGCATCTAATTTTACCTGCGTGGAGAATCGTAGTCAGAGTGTTAAGAGATGAACTAGTGAAACTAAGTGTATTCCCAACCCGGAGTTTGGACTCGTTCTTTCAACGTGGTGCCCAACAACCTGGACGATCAGTTCACCCAAATATAAGGAAAATACCTAGTCTTATTTATGTGTCTCATAGAACTCTAAGTTGCACTTCGTTTTAAGGCCCTGCAGTTCGTCGAGAGTGGCACCTAGAAAAACTATGTATTTTCCAAGCATGCGAGTGTAATAATTTTAAAACTACGTCTCTAGGTACCACTTGTTGAAAATCAACATATATTACTATTTTTTGTCAATATGTGGGTCACAGTTTGCCAAGTCAACAACAAAATCCAACTCTTTGCCCGAGCCTTAAAGGAGTAAGGTCTCGTGCTGAGGGAGACTACTTTGTCGCTAACCGTGGCAAATGCGACAGATTCCTGGGACAGAAAATGCTCTCTCAGCTTTTCTCACACCGTTTTCCCGTCCTTTCCGCAAAGCCGAGGCACGTTCCGAAGCAACAGGTAAATTCTCTTTTGAAAGAGATCTGCCTATCGAGTGTAACAAAACTATCTGACTGACTTTGACTATCTCGGTAGTGTACACGATATGAATAAGCACATGTGGAGGTAATGCATCAAACTCTCTCCGCTAATTGTTGGAGGCAAGTAATTCGGTAAATTCCTTAATCGACCAATTCTCAAATGCGTTTGGCCGGTGGCTTGATTAATTTAACATTTTAACCGCAATTGTCCATACAGGTAAATTTCACGTCGACAAATACCTCGGTTGTTAATTTTAAATGAAGGATTTTATTTCGACAAATTTTGTTGTCCTATCAATTTTCTTTCTAATCTAAACAAGCGTATATGAGAAATGAACGCAAATTTCATGAAAACTTTAAAGTTTGCATTTATATGTGTAGCTGCTTTACCCAAGTTAGGTTAGATGATCGCGTGTACCATATACAGCGCACGATGCGGTCAAAGTGTCGAAAACTAAGTATAATTTGAAAAGAGTTAGTTCTCACGCTGTTATCCCGGGATAACGATGCTTTGTGCACGGGTGCTGGATTAGCTTTTTGAGCTTGAGGGTAGAAATATGTTTCCAAATTTGTTTACAATTCTGTAGGTTCACCGTACTTAGTAAACACTAAACTAAGAGTAAGGGTATGACGCAAGGGATTAAACTTTATCAAACTGTGCTTATTTGATTTATAAGAGAGGATTGACCGTCTATAATCTCGTGAGTTAGATTTATGTAGCTGAAGTGCCTATAGGAAGTTGTCTCAAGTAGTGTTTAATTTAATCTGTAGAGCTGAAATAACAAAAGTAAAAATAGTTAAAGAAGGACGAATTTACACGTATTGCAGAGTGCACATGTTTAGTATATTGAAGATTTCAGTCTTTATATCAAGTAGTGATATTTGTTTACACCCATGAACGAGACCTGCTTTTTATTTCCCGTACAAACATGTGAGCAGCACCTTGACTGGAGCTGATACAGGGACTAGTGCAGTCAAAAAAGATTTAAAGTCTTCTATTGGTGCGTTGTGTCTTGCGCATTCTGGTGCTGTTTCCAAGTCCTGTAAGTTTACCTCAGAAATAAGTAATATAGTGAGATGGTGCCCAAAGTGGTTACATCGGAAAAGGTAGGCACAGATTCTGTGGTACAAATGTTATCATATTCTGTACGATTTAAAATTTAGACCGCATTATGTCGAGTTGAACTCTAAAATTGTGAGAAAAGACCGTTTTCATAAATTTTGAAGAGCTGCTTCGGTGTAAAATGATCTGCTTTTTCTTTTCGGCCAAGAGGAGACTTGTCCATCCTGGCGCGCAGCAAGCACCGATGTAAGTGCGATTATTTGTGCTATTTCATTCACCCGAAACCTTGAGTGCTTACATCGACTCGTGCTGGTCTGTTGCCCTCATACACACACTTCGACCTGGGGGAAACGAAGGCAATTTTTAAAATAGAAAACTTCCAAGTAAAGATACATTGGGACTGCATAAACATGTCAATATTCAGTTTTAAGCTTAAAATATACATAGTTTCACTGAAATGACCGTGGAAAATTTACTAGGCATGAAATGCACCAGTTTCCTGTCCACACGTTGTGACCCAGAGCCGTAAAGCCCCGTCCACACTGTCCAACTCTCCGCCGATCATGGGCACGCCAAAACGCGAACCAAAACGCAAACTCTTCTGAACCGAGTCCAGACTGTGCTTTCAGCCGCTTGAATTTGTACGAGTGCTGAAGGTATGCAAACGACACTGCTGCTAGATTACGTGTGTGGAGTTAATATATGCTAGTGTTTAATTTTAATTCTTAGAAGTTGTTGATCATGTAGGCATTATTTTTATTTCAGTAATGTGGTTCCACGAGTTTGAAAAATCAGGACTAGTCTTGTGTTTCTACCACCGAATCGAACATGCTCTAACTGATTGGCCTGTGGGATCAGGACTGCTTCATAGGACTGTCGAAAAGCTCCATTCAAGAACTAAGACTTAATTAAACTTGTGTCTAACTTTCCCGGAAAGAGATACTTATAGTTTAGCTCGCTGTGTGTAGAAGAGAGGTATACTCGGCTTGGAACGAACGGTAATATTTTTTCGTAAGCCCATAATTATGTGATAACCAATTATTACCACGAGCCATCGATTTGAGCTAGTGTGTTTCGTCTACACATTGAGCTCAGCGAACTACGTTCTTTAACCGATTAATGCCAAATGGCGGTAATATTTGCCGTGTTTGGTTTTCTATTTGATTGCCAATTGATTTTGCTGGCTTAAATTTACTTGGCAACGTCTAATTACAAATGTGACACGTATAAATCGAGCAAGAGTTTGCTCATTTATATATTTTAATTCCAACATTCAATTCCTCTACTCTTCCTCGTACTAATTCGCATAATAGACTCCGCCAATTCACGACGCTGATTCCCCCATAAAATAAGCATATCTCCCCAGACCGTATCTAGGTTAGGTTGAAGTGTGCGGGTTTTGTCAGGTCAAAGGACTCCGAAATGCACAAATATCAGGGCGTTTGAATCCGAGCTGCAGTGTGCACTTGACTGTGGTTGGGGTAGGGTGTGCGACTCTAGCTCCTTCTCTCCTCGCTGGGTGCCCAAGAGCTCGCCTGCATTGCGAAAGCGGTGCGCTTTCGTATATTTTTATGCGTTCCTGAATGAGTGAAAACTAATATGTGACGCAAAATTAAGTGTTTTTCCAAGTGCTGATGCCGAAAATTTATTTATAGACCTAAACCTTGACTTGTGTATAGAAATACTTTTTTAGGAAAATTGGATAAAAAACTGTATTAGTATTTTATAGCAACTAGCCGTTGAGCACACCGGACGACTACCTGCCGTGGGATTGATTGCAACGCCTCAACCACGCATATTACATGAATTCAACCTGAAGTCTGTAATGACAAGTGACGAAAAATAAGTGATTAATTCAGCAACTCGTAAGGATTTAGGAACTCAGTGCAGGATCAGGCTAGGCTTGTGGCCTCGAGAGCTGGGCATCAGGGTCGACCGGCGAGAAGAAATTACTGAGGGACCCCAGCGGCGGCAGCCTGGCCAGGAGAGAGCCCCTGGGGGCAGTCAGCTGATCACGTGAGTCCCATGCTGCTGGCGGCGCGGCCCCGCCGCTTCATTTCATTGCTTGTTGGTGTCCTGCGGCTGGAATTGATGCATGGAGTCGCAGGACACCTGAATTGCTGCATGGAGTCGCAGGACACCTGAATTGCTGCATGGGGTCGCACGACACCTGAATTCCTGCATGGGGTCGCAGGACACCTGAATTGCTGCATGGGGTCGCAGGACACCTGAATTGCTGCATGGGGTCGCACGACCCCTTAATTCCGCATTGCAATTCAGGTGCTGAGACGTTTCAACCGCATGCGGTTTGTGGATGCTACCGTATTTTGTTTCACTATAATCACCTCACTATTTTTTTATTTGCAGCCACGTGGAAAACCGTTTCTCCATAAACTTGCCTGAATGTGTACGTTTGCAAGGTTTGTTAATATATTTAAATGGCTGTGAAAAATCGCGGGCCGCAGCACCGGGATATCAAATGAAAAACCTTCACAATTTTAACTCGACGATTTCTGTCGCTTCATCTAAATATCCTGCTTTTTTCGGACGCACTCACCATCGCTGGTGTGGGTTCTTATCGGATTTTTGCCCTTTTGGGTGGGTCAAGTTGATCATGTTTTGAAAATAGGAAAGGACTTCCACTAGATTGATGTATTTTTCACTTGTTAATTAAGTTGAGCTTAAATATTGCGCGTGAGATTAACGGTGAGCTGTTCAGCGTTGCCTTTGAGTAGGCCAGATGTCGGGCTTTTGTTCAGGCTGAACAGTCCTGCTTTTGTTCAGGCTGAACAGTCCTGCTTTTGTTCAGGCTGAACAGTCCTGCTTTTGAGCACTTCATACAAGTCCTACACCACTTCGCACTATATTTTGTTTATAATATGCTTCGTTTTATGAATAAGGTATAATTCCCGTTGAAAATCCGCTCGGTAAATTGAAGAAATATCCTCCACTTTGGAGCTGTGGCCGTGCGAGAGCCCAGACCGTAAGGCCCCGAGGTGTGGGGACGAGAGCTTGCGCCCCTGCCGGGGGGGAAGTGTCGTAGGGCGGTGGCATGGCGGCCACGAGGCCTCCGTCTCCAAGGGCGTGCCGTGCTCTGTGTGGTTACACCTCAATGGGGTATGAAAATTAAACGAATCTGTTCGATGAATTTTTTCCAGACTTCATTTTTGTTAGAATTGGTCACGAGTATAAGTTTAATCGTTGTACACTCTGAAAGTCACTGGACAACGCGCGTCGAGTTTCAAATGATCAGTATTGTCGTGATGTACTCAATCTAAGGTAAACGATGCACTAGTATGTGGTTTTGAAAAGTGAACTGAATGCACGTGAATTACATGTGCTGTAAGATGTGCGCTCTCGAGGGCATACAATCACGGAATACAAAATGCTTGCTTCAAGAACTTACCCTATGTTGTTTTTGTTCGCTCTGAAAATTACACGAATATATGTAACGCAAAGCTTATGATGTAGGTGATGAATTCCGAGTGAAAATTGTTCAATTTTTGCAGAGGCGAAGACGTTGCAAAGGCTCGACACATCTTCCTCCGTTAGAGTTCAAAGAGACCGGGCTGTTCCCTTATTAAGTTTTCTGCTAGACTGCTGAATTTGGCCGGCGAGGCGTACGTGTGGGTGTGGGGACTGAGTGACGGTTTGGGTTTCCGCATAATGTTTCAAGTTTGAAAACCTAGAAGAATTTCATGATTCAAAAAAGGTGTTGTCCAATTTCTATAGAACATTGTTTGTTGTCTGGTTTGAAGTAGGATTATTATGATTCTTTGTCTGTCGGATGTATCTCGCAGGATATTCTGTAAAAACTATTTTATCGCTTAGAGCGTGAGCTGATGGATGCCTAGGTTACACAACACATTACGAATAGAGTGTGGCATCATTACCGCGTTCAAACTCATATTATGAAGTGACTGCGTTAATAAAGATCGATTCGAGTTTCTTGGAGCATATGGTGAATTTTGGGTTGTATTTTAGCTTGCATATCTCAATCGTAATGAGTGTAACTTCCTAGATGAAGCCCTGGAGCCATAATGTCGAGTCATTCAATCGTAGGGGCAGTTTTGAGTCTTTTGTGACCGGAGATGGAAAAAATTCAAGTTTTGAATGTGACTCATAGTTGCCTAAATGTGCGAAGTAATTTCATCAAAGAAAAAGGGCAGATATAAATAAAAAACGAACGAACGTGTGCATGCACAAGTTTGTGAATACTTTGTCATTTGAATAGAACGGTTTGTCACAGGTGTCAGAACACCAATTTAAATTAGGTATCTGCATGAGCAAAAGCAGAATGTCCAGCAGGCTGTGAAAAATTCCTAATTATCTCAGACCACTTGGCTGTACTCTAGTTGCGATTCTGACGCTTGTATCTCAATTAGACGGCCTGAACTTGGAATGCGAAAAAAGTTCGCAGTGTTTCATTTGAATAACTACTCCGGAGAACAGCTTCTTGACTGACTTGAGGGAAAACGTGTGAGCGCACTTCAGATATGAGCAGGAATGGTAGCGTAGAAGTTCTCGGAAATTTTAAATAGAATGCAAATGAATTATGCGAACTCTGTGGGAACAAATAACAGCATAAACGCATGAATTTTGACTTTCAAATCGAAAATATCTATGGTGTATATTCCTGGCTGAAGGATGAGAACGGAACTCTACGCTATCTACAGTACTTGCATGTTGCCCCCAAAATCGAGCCTGTCGAGCTTAAAACGACAACTTGAGCGTGCGAACTGGACCGCATTGTACACAGCTGTTGTAGGTGACTTGACTTCAATGCGCCTCTCGAGAGAATTAAGTAGAGGATCTCTTTGGAAATCAAGTTAATTGGTGATACGACAGTTATGACGGTACTTAATTATTCCTTCGAGTTTATGAAACGTTAATACTCCCTGAAAGTCATTTCGGGCTAAATACTTCTTACAAGTTTTTAAAAATGCACAACAGTTAAGGTCAAACTAGTTTTGGCAAAAGCTTTTTATGTCTCAGCGTTTTTAAAGAGGATAATTATAATTATACCCGGCATCATACTATCTTTTCGTCATGGAAACTAGAAGTCTATTTACCACAAAATTTGTAATTTCAATTTAAATGATAAAATATTTATTCTGTAACGAGTAATTTCTTCTCCGCATCTTTAAATAAATTCACATTATCGCTAAGTTACCACCATTTGAGCAGTAATTGTTGTTCACATTCTTACCGAGTATGGTTGGTTACGATGATGAAGATAGCAAAAACTAGACTGCTCAATTAAAGGACGCTTGCTGCCTAGAGCCATAGTGTTTTATTAAGGGTTTTAGCTCATAATGGGTCAACGCCCGAAAAGTTCTTTTAAGGTTCTCTCTTGTCGATTTACATTGTACGTTGCCGTAGTATTGCGAGCGGGATCTCCAGTGAGTGATCCATTCCAATCATACCGAATAACGCTCGTGTAATTTACGATGTTTTAGTATGTATTCTCATTCGAAATATAATAAAATTTGGCTAGAGGATCTAAACAGTATTGAGCCTTTAAAAAGACAGCCAAGTCGGAAGCGTGGTGCCTTGAGTCAGCAGGCCTGCAGAGAGGTGCATCTTGTTACCCTGCAGTTGTGCTCGGTTCAATACCGGCTCAGGCACGGTATTTCACGTAACCATGGGGAGTAATTCCCTTGGGAGAGGAAGCTTAAACCACACATCACATTGCTTGCATCCCTCCCCGCACCAGCAGCTGTAAGGCAGTGAAAACTCAACGGTAAAACAAGTTGGAATTAATAATAAAGGTTCTCTTCATAACTAGAAGACGCGTTCAATCAAAATGGCGGGGCAAATGATGTTGGATTCTTAGAGTGCCCCTTTTATTATTATGGTAACTCGGGCATGAAATGTTTTCAGTATCGCTGGTACGGACTGCCTTAGCTGATAGTCTCACTATTAGTTCAGGAATACGGATCCGGTAATTTTCTCTTCTCTAAATTAAGAACGTAACACGCGGACCCACCGCGCAAGCAACAACTGTGTACAGTATACATATATTGCAATAATTGCGTCCAAGCATCGGTTTTAAAAACTCGAACTGCTCTCCATGCCAGCTATTACACCTCGTATTTACAGAAACCGCACTCAACGTTTGAGGTGCACGAACTAGAGCTACTAATTATTCAATTAAGGCTTCAAATTTTTCAAACGTCTTCAAGATGTAGAGGCCTTCGACGCAATTAATTTGCCACCGCCCGAAAGCCTCTCGCGCTTGAGCGCTCTTTTAGTTTCGAACAATTGCCTTCCGAGGTCGTGACTCCCGTGAGCTGAACTATAATTATTCCGACTTGAAGCTTCGGTGGATCGGAAATGAATATGGGTAGCGTCTGCACTTCATCAGGGGCTGAATTAAAGGAGCGAAATTTGCATAACATTTGAATGAAAAGATTTTAAATTTGTGGGATATCAGCCAGCCCCAAACAAGCTAGACTTCTCTATTTTGCAGAGATTTAATTTAGAGGGCGTTAATCTCTCTCTACCTGAAGCAGAGGCTTCAAAGAACGTTTCTTCGGATTTTTTGGTTACACTTGCTAGAATCTACATGAGCTTGTGAAGACATATTCCGTGGCGTGATGTGGTAGCTGCATGCTTTAAAAAAAATATTACGTGAACTCTTCTGCGACAAACGTCAAAGTTTTGTTGAAAGCATTCACTTACAAAATCCCTTCAGCGAAGTCCAAATTCTCGTGATGAAGAGAGTGAGCAACAGCAATCGACCAATTTAGTTCGAATACAAAATTAAAATTGTTAATACTGTAAATCAAAAATAAACATGCAATCAAAAGTACTTTGACAGTTGCTTGGTTATTCATTTTTCAATTTCATTCCTGTCGGATGAGTTCCAGTATGTGAAGGACTGTGATGGCACCTAATGACCTGTTGCAATGCTGCATGCTATGCGTTGGGGGCCAGTCGCGCCGCTTCATTTCTTATCTTGCTTGTGAAGTCTTGTTAAATCGTGCAATTCCTGGAATAAAGCACGTAGAGCATCACTATGTTTATTCCGCCCCTTCGACCCCTGACTGAAAAATTAATGTTAAGAGTACAGCCGGCTTTGTTTATGGAGATGACTGTGTACGTGTTACCGTATTTGTCTCGCTCATGTTCCATTTCTTTAGTATGATATTGCATTTCAAATTTTTAATTTCTCTAACATTGATGTTTTATTTATATCATAGCATTTTGATCTATTTTTGGTCCGCCCTGTAGTATTTGGACGATTGCTGACGCCATGAAAATTTAATGCAAAAAAGTAATATATAGATATCATTCTTCCATGGTGTGTACCTTTTCTTCTTTATATACGAATATTCCTATATATACTTGTGTAAGCAGAATAATCTGCTCCATTAGCCATTTGTTATTTCAATCTATGATGAAACTTCATGTTATAGTTGGAGTTCTACTAGTATTGGCCTCCTGCTAAAGTGTTCGTTTTTCCCTCGAATGGAGATCAGCGTGTCACTCTTGAGAAGTTTTCTCATGCGAGTGTTGAGTTGCCGTGAATTGCCTGAAATTCCGACTACTACAGTTAGCAGTCCTCCATAGAGAATACATCTACCATAGCGAGTGGGCTTCTGTAGAGGTGCATCCAGAACTGCCTTATTGGTTGAATAAATCATTTAGACGTGAAGTACCTGTGTGCAGCCGTAATAAAATAAGAGTATAAGAAGGTAACAATGTTTCCAAAACCTCAACTTGCTTATTCCGCGATATTTAGTTTCTGTCCTACAAAGCATAGGTGAAGCAATCTACAGGGAAGAGCTTTATGCCTGATATCTTTTTCGTTAATTTTGTCATCCAGGTCCTTCACATACAGAGTATGACAGTAGCGAGCTAAGCAACGTCGGCGAAAAAATTATTAGATCCTGGAGATAGAGTATTAAATGGCCATTGAACGTTATGTTCACGTGAAGAGAAAACAATTGTACTTGAGTCAATAAAATTGCCGTCTCCCGTAATGACAGCCTTTTATTTTAAACGTAGCGAGCGTGGAAAATATCCAAAAATCGTGAAAGAAGACGGCATTCCACCTTCAAGACTGACGTCACCAAGCGCTAACAATTTTTAACGGGCTTCAATATAAGCCCAACATTCCTACGCCTTCGATCGACCAAGTCTTCGAGATTTGTGCGAGCCTCTCTGAGCATCTTTATGTTTGAAAACAAGAATAAAACCATGAGTGAGATAATCATGAGCCATGTAGGACTCCATTACAATTAGCAGCAATAGTTTGCCCGTATATTAGACAATCGTACATTATTTCATGTACCTAAAAATCAAGGGATATTCTACCAGTTGTCTGTGGCAAGGATGTCTCTGTACTCACGCGCTTCACAAGAGTGATGTGACCCCTCTGCATGAGACACGGCTACACTCAACCGTCAGCAGCAATGCCACGAGGCCACGTCACTAGGCCTCCTCCGTGGCAAGGTGTCCACTATCCGCTCCAACCACGATAAGCACCAATTCATTAATTCCAGTGTGAGGACGGCCTCCACGACACGTTAAAAGAAGAGCTAAAGTTCATAAAGTATTGCATTGAACAGTATATTACTTTAGGTCCAGAAATCGGGGCCGAGATGCTTGCGCGACTCCCAATGTCCAGCCATCACATTTCCTGAACTTTGTGTCCCGATTGTAAGCCGCTTGATCCCAAGTTTAGTTTGTTCATATAACTCGACAGATATATTTTTATCCGCCTGCAACATGGTAATTTTTTCATAAAGTATACAGGCGGCACCCTTGTGTGACCAGGGTGTGAAGACCCAAACTTCTCCAAGGTATTCTAGGGCTACTATTTGACCTTCCTGTGTTTCAATCTCTTTGTGTGTAAATTCATGTTACAGAAAGCCCTCCTTATCTAATATTGCTGCAAAGAGAAACGCCGACATATTTATATCATGACTGGCGAAAATATACCTGGGCAACCAGATGAATCGATTAAAAAAGTTATAGCATTGCTTTCAATAATCCACTCGGGCCTTTAATTATCGTTCAAACTTCCACCAATTTCCCGCTAATCGACGGAACTGAAAATTATCTCCACCGCCGACCGTCAGGGTATTACAATATATTAAATCAGAAATTATACTTAAAAAGTTGAGCCCAGCCCAATAACCCCCCCATGACATCCTCTGCATTATATCTAATCCGTTTACGTTCAGTAATGAAGTGAGACCCTAGGATTGTTTCCTATGGCATCGACAGTAGCTGCCCTGAGACAGTATGGCATCGACAGTATGGCATCGCTGTGGTGTAAATATTTATTTCAGGCTCTTTCAACCACGCCTCAGATGTAAAAGTGCAAAGGGTTGATGTCAGAGATGGCGGGGGGCCTCATCCAAAGAGAACCAGAACATTCTTGGGTGCTACAGGTGGTACAGTCTACTCGAGTGGCGCTTTGTTCGCGTCACTCTATTCTTCGTCGTTCTCTCGGACATGAATTGGTATGTGTGCATCATGCACGACTTGTAATGGAGGTGGCCTCATCGGGTGGTGGCCTCGTCAACCTGGCGCCCCTTGCCGAGTATACTGTTAATTCCCAGGGTCCTCTTGAACAGCAGTTTCGATGGAATCGAATTCGGGCGTCCTGGTACTGTCCGAGCAACGACAATGTTTCATGTAGGAAATGGTATTCACGCTACCATTAGTGGCTTACAGTTTTCTTTAAGCTTTGAAAATAATGAACGGACGATTTTCAATAAGTGTGGAAATCGGAGCTTCCCCGTAGCCAAGAGGACCACAACTGTGTCTTTTCGTTTTCTGGATTAGCTTAGGTTTTCCAACGTTTACCTGCAGCAAAAAGAAATGTATCACGATGAAGTACGGAATTTGGAGTCACTTATGGGTCCTCAAATACCTGCCGCACCATTTAGCTATTGTAGCAAAGGGTGGAAGATTGCAATTCCATTCCAGTCTCTAACACAAGTTTTAAAAAAGAATGCCTTCGACTTAAAAACTACTTTACTACTACGAATTCATTAAGTCTTATATTATATCTTAATAACTAATATGTTACGTGAAAACTCGATGTTCACGTAATTTCCGAAGTGGTTTTAGAAAAATAGAAAAAATATGTTTGTACTATGCCATTTCAATAACATGCTGGGTCTTAAAATTCAAATTATATACAACGATTTTGAAAATTATCTTGCATACTGAATGATAACACGATTGCATTATTTCAATTTCCACATTCAGAAATTATCTGCTGCGTCAAATTCTCTTATAATGACCCGCTTTTCGATTTCGTTCAATACCAGAGTTTTTTCAATGGATAGTTTAGCCGTATTTTCAATGAAGAATTTAGCTGTATATTCGAAATTTTCCAACTTTCGGTGATGCGACATGATGTTTTTAATTTTAATATACTGTTAAGCTAGGTATTTTGTTGAATACTCAAAGTATCTCATTAAGTTTAAAATTTCATCAGCGAAACGTATTTGCATAAGTTTCGTCAGACGTGAATTTCACGTAATCCAGTGAATTTCAGCAGAATGCGCATTCACTGCTCGTCACCTGTGTTCTGCAGCCGACCCTAATAACGCGTGCTGAAATTCTGGTATGATAAAAGTGGAGGAACGCATATGTTAGGGGAGATAACAAAAGGTACGTTAACTGTTTTTAGCATTTTGAGAAAGTCTTCAATTATTTTACGCTCGTTAGATTAGGAATAACATTAGGGAAATAGCATTCTATTTTTCAGCGCACATGTTCCATAGAGGGCAATGATAATGTGGCTAAGTATTTAGGAAAGGTAATGAGAGTATTTAATAGAAATTATTAAAAAAAATTCATTTAATGGAGGACTCTTAACGAACATGCTGGTATATATTTTTTCTTTCGTATTCGCACAAAAAAATCACTAACAATTTTACTTATCCAGTTTTAAATTATTGTGTGGTCCTTTATCTCACTCTTAAAATGATTCCTTCAGAAATCGTCCGATGAGTTTTCAGCATCCATGACGATTAATTAATGAGCTTTAGTAGAGGTCTATTTTTTGAAATATTGACGGTAATTTTGATTTTTTGCAATGGTATGAAAGTCTGATATCGAATTATGTGGCCAGTCCCCATTTACTCGTTTGTTTCCATTATGCGTTAAATAAATTCGTAATACATATTAAAGGTTTCCTATAGAGGAATACCGTGATTCCTCAATTGAGACATAGTTCAGCCACGTGCTCCAGGAAATGTTGGGGTGAGAATTTGCATCCAGCGCGTGCTTCAACACCCCTTAGAGGTGTGACTTTATTGGTATCTTGCTGTGAAGTTTGCAAGGAAAGATGAGGGACATTATTTCGATGATTCACAAACAAAGATTGATATTTTTGTTGGTTCTACTGGTGCATCATTGCCTGAAAGCTTGAGTTTTAATGGTATCTTCCGAATCATGGCTGTCATTCTTATAACTTCATCATTAGGTATGTCTAGATACGTGGGCTCCATGGTGTAGTGGTTAGCGTGATGGCCTCACAGCCAAAAGGACCAGGGCTCGAGCCTCGGCTCAGGTGAGGCTTTTCTCGTGACTACGGAGTATTTCCCTTAGAAAAGGAAGCTTAAACCACACATTCCTCACATCCCCCACCACACCCGTAGTTGTAAGGCATTTAAAACCCAACGGTAAAACGTGTTGGAATTCATGAAGGTTCTTTAGATAGTCATTTACAGTAAACCGGCCTACGAGTTTGGTAAATAATGAAAGTTCTACTGTAGCTGAATACCACGAGATGGTCACCTCAATCATTGAGGAGCCACTTCATGTCGAACGGATCGGATCTCGGTTTCTCATGGTTTTCTTAAAGCTTAAACCTTGCCATTTATTGCATAGTAAACCATACCTGTTTGACATAATTTGTTCTCTTTGCTAGTTCTGTGATGTTCAGACCACGCCACTCCTTTATTGTCTCGTTTAAACGCTAACCGGGTATTTGTGACGAGATGATCACTGAAGATCGCTATTTTAGACTCTTGAGAAATGTTAAACATTTACAAATTTTCACCGTGTTTTCTTTCCGTTTCAGTGCAACGAATAAAGACAAAGTGAAATCTCCATGACTAATTGTCTACATTCGTTTTCTTCTTGCACCGTTCAGGAAATCTGCTGTGAAGAATACCTAGGTTTATCTACCATTGATCATGAGCATCCTTTCATTTTTCAACCGCACTCAGCGGTGTTCTCATGAACAGCTCTCTCTCACTCCCCATAAACAGCGCTCTGCCTAAAAAAAAAGTTTTCCTCATCTTCGCTATCGCAGCAGCCGGGCTCAGTGAGGTAAACTATCAACTATGTTTTCTCCTTTTTTTCCTGCCATATGCTGGGGAGATCGATGTTAAGGAATCATTACTTCCCCAGATTTTTATACGTTACCTCCATCCTACCTGTTATAGTCAAGGATGAGTTGTCGGGCAAAATAATCATTGTTTGTATACAAGTAATAAAATGGTGTTATCTGTGGCCTACACTAGTACACTTCATTGGCAACATTAACTTCGCTGTAGTAAAAAAATCGCGGTCTCCATTTCCTTTTGTCAACTTTGTCTTCCATTACTGTTGTGAGACAGTAAGTTGTGATGTTCTATAAGTTATCGCCTGTGGTGATACATGACTTTGTTGTACGTTTGTTTATTTTTGATGCATTAGTAGTCAACATCGAGGTATATAAGTAAGTAATATCTTCTTTACTTCTTTCCATACGTTGATAGGCCGCCCTAGTCTCACTATCATCAGACGGAGGAAGGAAACGGTCTCATTCAACAGCTCGCGGATATGTGATAGGACACCATGCAGACAAGTCGGCAACACCCCAGTGTGGCCAAGGCATAGGGGCCCAAACATTTTCAAGATATTCAAGATATTGTAATACTATATCCATATTTCCTGAAAAGGAACAAAAATAGTTTAATTATGTACCGTTGCCTATGAATGAGGAATCCATTTCTTTTTGCGTTACGTACTGCATTTCCTTCGGAATCAAAATTCGATATTCAGGCATGGATATAGAAGCCGATTTACCTTGATGGAAATGTATACATTCTGAAATTGTAGTTTAAGAACGATAAGTATAAGTTGAGAATGGTCGAACAGTAACAGATTGTGAAGAATTACGCATTATATTAAATTCGTACGTATTAAGGCTTACATTTTCCTCAGCCTGTACCTCAAATGTGTGTAAATTGAATTTTCAATTATTAATGTTTGATTATCCAGCGTTCATCAACAATACACTTGAGTAGTGAACAGATACATAATGTGCTTTATCAAGTACGAGCAGCCCAAGAACATTCCTCAGGCACTTACCAAGTGGCACCAGGACTGACGCGTGATCCTGGATTCATTAAAATTGCTGCCGTTCGTTAACGATTTCAGCGATCGTTTCAAATTTTATTTTCAGCTTTTAGATGAAGCGTGTTACCATATTCCGTACAAAGTTGTATAAATCATCATGAAAATTTCTTTCGGGTTATTACAGGATTTTTTTGCATATGCTACTTTTACATTATCATTCTCTTTAATTTTGCAACCTTCAGTAAGTTTGCAGTGGCCCTACCTATTAACTGATCGTTTTTCATGAGATTTAACCATTTTCACATATTAAGTCACATGTTTCAAATGAATGATATCGGTTATATTGTCTTCACAATTTTCGTTGAAGTTTCATTACACCACCTTTCAAATTTCAAATTATCGTTACTTCATTCTGTATAATTCTCTATTAGCTCCCCTATTTTTCTCATTTCACAGCCTATGCGTCAATTGTTATTCCATGAATTTTATCAGTGTTGTACAAAGAACCATACGATGGTTTTGGTTAATATTTAATCCAACGTGCTGATCACCACTTACGCACTCAGCGATAGGCTAGTGAACTAAGAATCACAACTGAAGACTCAACGCGACATCCGCACCTATTGTTTAAGTCGTAGTCTTAATGATGGAGAAAACAATGTGACCCCACATCTGTTTGTGACAGATTTTCGGAATCAAAACTTTATTTTTTAATCGTTTCCTTTGTAGAATTTGAATTGATTCATATTTTATTATAATTTTGCAGTTTATCGTATGTAAAAAGAATCTACGTTAAAGTATGCAATCATTGCACTATAATTACTATATTAAGAGGTATTATCACGCTTCACTTTTGGTGCTTGGGAGCGAATTTAGCATCACTATCCGGAGTTTTAAAGCGACTTCCACCCGTAATATTTATATTGTAGTCGTGTAAATTCTACTTAGAAGTTCCATCAAGACTTTCATGTTTTAATTTTAACGCGGTAATATTGCTAATTGAAAAACCGGAAGGTATATACTTTTTATGTAACTCATTTCGGAATAAACAATTTTTCTTCTATTTTGGCTAGCCCGTGGATCACATAAATAGTGTGTGAACATCCTGAGGCTTGCTGGCCAACGGTGACGGTCTTGTGGCAATTCAATGTAAGATCACCTTTCATTCCCAGAATTTATCGAGGAATGCGAACTAATCTCAGTCTATCGGTAATTAATTTATCGTGATTATAGCTGAACTAGCCATTAATTCAGTAGATCAGCCGCACTTTCTCCTGCTTCGCAAAGTGCCACTTGTGTATACCACAGCGGTGACCCAGATCTTTATCCCAAGTATAATTATTTGGAAACTTATGGGCACGAATGTTCGCTGTAATTTTGTTGGCTAGGTGAATTTGCAAACATATCCTGTTGATCACATATTCGAATTTATTTGTATGTATCCTACATAGTTTTTCGAGGCATTTCCAGTGTAAGTTTTATTCGAGTCTCCCAATAGTTACTACTTTGATCGAGTGGAAAAACGGTAATTCAATAGAGTGCTGTTTTTCTTTCTCTTGTGAGCATAAATTCGACATTGCTGGAGGGTGGTCGTTTCCAGCTATCGCTATGACGCTGAATCATCGTTTATTGTCTATATTTCAACAATTTCAATCCTATTGTATGAACTTGGAATTATTCGATTATTGATTCAAGATATAGTGAACTCGTTTGTAAATAATCAGGAAACTGTTGTATTATTTCCTGGCTCGTCAAGAAAGAGAAGCAAACTGCCTTCAAAGCAAGAAAAGTCCAAATCTCTCAATCAACTTTGCGAGCGCTGGAGCAGAGAGAAACCTCGTGGTTGAACGAAGTTTAAAAGAAAAAATCGTCCTACATTACCGACGGGTTTGCACAGCTCTCCCTCCCATGCAGCATTCTCACGCAAGACCTCTATCGTCTTCGAAACAAAAGCGTTCGTGCAATTTATTGGTCCATGAAGGAATCTGGCGCCAGACCAGCAAGGAAGACACGCAAAACAACGCAAGAAACCCCTTGTGAAACATATCATGCTTCTTTCGAGCGAAAAGTCTGAATTTGTTCGTTTCTCGGGTACCGAGTTGTTAACATCGCCGACAATCCTGTGTATATTGTGAATTACACAATTTTACGATCCGTGAATCTGTATTATATATTTATGAGTAGCTGACGAAAATCTTCATGCATAAAGTTCGTGCAGTATGGCGTTTTTACTTTTACCACTTCTGTGTAGGGCTTCGAACTTGGTTACAGGCTCTCATTTTCTCCACAATTCCTGGTCCTCTTCCTTACAGAACAGCAGTGCAAAGTTGGTTGATTTGTCCGTATCAGGGAGGATTTCATAAATTATAGATCCCGGATGTCGTATCGTTGATTTGTCCATATCAGGGAGGATTTAATAAATTATAGATCCCGGATGTTGTATCTTAAAAGGCGGTAGGTTGGCATCCAGCCGGCGAACTATTTAACGGGCTGGCGATGCTCCCCGGAGAATAATTTTTTCTTGTCACTTAGAAATCTTTGATAGTTATATCCCTCCTCAGTAGACAGTACTTTTAGTATTTTTAATCAATTTCATTTGATAGCAAATATGTCAATAACGATAACTAGAAATAACTTTGTGAAATATTAACCTTGAAAAATTTGAGTACTTGGATTAGTAAGCATGCACACCAGCTCAAATTAGACAAATGACTCCGGGCCCACTCTTGATATGGAGGGATTTGAAGGGTGTCTCCTCTCACTGTTCCTAACAAACGAACCCTAAAATGTGCGAGGAGTCGTTACGTGGATTCTTTTCCCGTGTGATGCCCTAAGTCACAAGCGTGTGAAACGCGTCAAAATGTAACGTTGTTTGCTATAAAAATTATAAAGTTTGTGTATGTAAAAAACATCCAGGGATAAAAAGGCGCTCAATAAATAGAGCGACAGAAAAGTTCCACAGTTCCCGAAGGTGGTCGCGAATTGGAAAGCTATTACCACTGTAACATACTTAGTGAGGTTTTTGGTAAATAACTTTTTGTTTCCATTTTTAATGCTTCCATCCCCTCGTCACGCATCCTATTCAATGATTTTTTTAATAGAATCTATTTTCTAAGTAAAAAGAAATTCATGAAGGTTGTTCATGTACTACCTATATATGTGAGAGCTTGACAACGATTCACAAATTCAATCTAATGATCATATTTTGGGGGACACCTTGCATAAATGATTAAGATTGAAGTTAAATGTTACCCTACACTTTTCGTATGCATAGCACTTGCATAAAGTGCACTTTTATGACAAATGAATGGTCGGCAATCGATCAATAAACTGTGTGTCTTCCAGTCGTTATTATATACATGGACTTAATTTCTCAGCAGTGGTGATTGGGGGCGAAAAGAATTGACCGACTTGTTGCTTGCAATTCTTCCTGGGCTTAACTTTTTCTTTCTCAGTTCTCAGAGACCTGGGCTTCAACTTTTCCTTCTCAGTTCTCAGAGACCTGGGCTTATCCTTTTCCTTCTCAGTTCTCAGAGACCTGGACTTAACCTTTTCCTTCACAATTCTCAAAGCCCAAGTTAATACTAATTCTTTTCGTGTCATGTAAAGTTCTTGTGTCGAAAAGACTTGTTTCAGTGCGTGCTATTAGCTTTTCCTGTGCCTGGAAAGCTCCGCGATAAGTCTCTCGATGATCGGTCTAGGCAATGCGGTACCGACAACTTTTTGCGGTGGCTCGATCTGACTTCATTGCTGCCTAAAAGCTGCTGACCCTAGTTTTTGTCTGTTTTCATATCGGCTTCCAATTAGGAAATGCCCAATACTTTTATGCTATCTCTCATCCAAAATTAGAAAGTTATGACCTTCATTCCATAATGGATGACAATTAACTTTATCATCGCACAAAGCTTAACTAGAAAGATGTACGATTTCAGAAAATTCCATCATAATATTTTTTTAACTTTTGTTGCACGGTTGAAGGCTAACGTGTCTATACATCGTGTATTGGTGGGAATAGTAATGTATGATAATATATCAGTGTCGGTACCTAATTTTATAGAAATGTATTGAAAATTACTTCAAGCGTGATGTGGCATTTTAATTTGAATATTGTTGTTAGTAATATTAGTAAAGTGCATTTTAAGAATCACATAAAATTGAAGGGTCAATTCTGCATATTTCCAATTTGGTTGAAGCGATGGAACTCTTAATCGTAGAATTGTCATTTCGTTGAGAGGCTTGGGAACGGGCTCGGGCTTGGTCCACTATTAGCGAAGGAAGTCTGTTCAGTTCCTTTAGTTCGCCGGTGTCAACTCTGGGCAATGATGGCCTTCATTTTTGTGCGATTCATGGGGACACCTAATCTAAGCCAGTTTTAGTTTTATTAAAAATTATTCAATACGGAAACTTTTCTTCACCATCAGCTATTTTCAGAGCAATCAGCGTCGTCGAAAAGCAAATCTAGTTCCAACTTAACGCCATACTCCTATGTGACACCGTATACAGTGGCGTCTGAAACTATGTTAGTAACAAAAAAGAAAACTTCGATATTTCTGTAGATAGTGTAGCAAATTTTCTCAAATTTCATCGATTATATAATTATAATCAATCTTTATTCTCAAACATTTCGAAAATTTTCAGAGTGTACGGAAATCAACAAATAAGTTTTGAAATATGAATTGTTTTTGAAGTGTCTAAAACTAAAGAACAAATTACGAGTTGAACAAATTAGGTAAAGATATACAGCAATTAATATTCATTTTCTAGTATTTGGCATGCAGACTTTTCTTTTCAATAACTGTTGCACATCTTCTCACACGGGATGTCACCAACGTTTGGTAATCTATAACGGTAAATTTTGCTTATTCTTCCTGTAATTTGGGCTACAAATCTTAAAAATTTACCGTATTTTGGACCATAACTTTCTGCCCAAAAATTTTCCGTATTTTTTTATGGTGTTCATATTCAAACTTTGAGCTGGCCAGTCCATGACCTCGATTTTATGCTCCTTGAAGTAGTCCAATGCAAGCTTGGCCTTATGGGCGGGTGCATTATCCTCCATAAATGCCGGCTTATCAATTTCACAATTTCATAACACTGGAACAACATCTTTATCTAACGAGTAACAAGTTTTTATATATCCCAGCATTAACTCTTGTGTTTTAGTCTACGAGAGGTGACTTACCTTGTCTAGAAATCATTCCAAAGACCATAACTTCACCAAATTTAACAGTCATTTCGAATCAGTTTTTATTCAAAGATTGCCTTCTTCGTCTTCTTCCGTATTACTCGCCATCACTTACAAAACGCTGAACGTCACTAAAGAAAACTTTGCATTAATCATTTCTGGCTAGAGCACATGTTTTTTAGCGAATGCCAACCTTGTTGCTTTGATTTCGTATTAATTAAGGACTTCTTCTGAGGACTCCGAGCGTAAATCTCAATTTTATATAAGTGTCTGGAGACAGTTTGTCGGGCAACCTTAAGTTAATTTTCACCTTGTTCAGATATCCCACCTGCAGTTTGGAAGCGACATTTTAATGCAATGTGTTGCAACATTCTGTCCTGCTTAGCTGTTGTCTTTCGAGGCTGTCCAAGTTTCCTCCCACTAGTGCTTATACCCGTGATATTATATAAAGTTAAAATTCCGCAGCACACTTTTTAAATGAGTTACTATAACTGCAATTTGTTCAATTATGTGATTATCCTTTCTTGCCTTCACAATTTCAGACTCAGCAGCAGCATCCTCCTTAGCTGGCTTAGACATGGTTAGCGCACTGCAGCGATAATAAACAACCGACACATTCGTAGTCTTCATATTGCTGTAGCAGAAATCCGCATCAATGAAGATAAACATTCACTGCTTGTAATTTATTCCTTATTTTTTTGACACTTTAAATCAATACATACTTCATAACTTCCTATGTTTATCTTCATACAATCTGAAAATAAGTGAAATGTTCAGTAGTAAGGATTGTATATCATCTGCGAAAATTTGAGAAAATTTGCAACACCAACTACTAACTTTTTTTTGTTCCTTCTAAGTTTGGACGCCACTGCATTTGGTTTCATGTTCCCTGAACGTCTTTGTGTTAGTTACCGACCTTGTATGAGGCAGTCAACTTGAGGACTTTTTGTAGTTTCATGAGTTTTTTTATTTTATTGAGGAATGATTGATTCGGAAAAACCTTAGTTTTAGTGTGAATAAAATAACACCTTCTAAAACAAAATCTCTTCAGCGATGTAGCATCCTACAAAGGAAAAATTGTAAGCCGAAAATTTCACGTGCGACGAGTTGTTAGCTCTTCATTTAGTGCACTGAGTTCAATGATAAAAATATAAGTCATTGAAAAAAGTGTGCGCCTTAAGTTTGGTACAATATAATAATATAACCATTTAATGGTCGTTGAAACGAAAGAGTCGACTTTACAGCAATGAGAAAAAAACGAAACTGCATAAAGCCCAGATTTAGTTTGTCATTTGAAGAAGCGTTTCTGTAGATATTTGATAAAAATCGTAGCGCAGTGCCACCTGCCCTGACAGATTACCGGGCGTTAAAATCATGGTTTATGAAAACAGATTGCTCTTCATTTTTTACCTAGCTGTCAGCACTTAATGTTGTTGTGTGAAGTAAAATCATTAGTCTAGAATTTTAAGCGGGTGTTTTATGCTGTTGTAGGTGTACAGGTATTCAGTAAAGGATGAGTCAGGTTACCGAACAGGTCCTTATTTTGAATCAGGTGTCTGGGAAGTACTTCGATTTTGGTTGTAGCTTTCATTGGGGTCTCTAAACGAAGTAAGTGAACAGGATAGGTTATTTTTACAATTTTGTAATGCTCTACCAAGTTAACGCATTGGTTGGAGGGTTTGGTTATTGGCCGGTTAGTACTTTGAGGTAGTGATATCTATTGTACTTTTCGAAATTTATGCACTTTTATGTTAGCAAATTTCAGCCGGTATTTGTAGTGATGCAATTAGAATCGATACGACAGACGTGCAGAAAACTTCATTTCTCCAGAGTGTTATTATTGCTAACAGTTATTTCACCTACATGATGTTAGGGTATTCTTAATGTTTTCTTCATACAGGACATTTCAGGATGATAAATGATAAGTTCATGAAATAATACATACATATCAACAAAAACTTTGTTTCTATTTTCTCTGTTAAGAATATTTTCCTTCAAACATTGAAACGTGTGGTACTCTTCCGAGATTGCCGAGTTTTGCACGATGAATAATATACGTTAATATTTTGCATATTTGGAAACAACATATAGAAGCAAGGAGCAGACTAGTCATACATTTAGGTATACTACAGTATCATGAGCTGCTAACTGCGGGTAATGAACTCAATAGTTTAATTTCAGGGCAGGATATAACGCAGCAATACGCAACCCTTGCAGCCAATGAGAGGTCCGTCAACACCAACGACTTTCCAAGGAGATGTGCTCTTTTGATACGAGTTGTTGACGGTTAATTATACATTCATTAAATGCAGGATCTCGGCGAAGATCTGACTTAATGCAGCATCTGACTTAATTACAGCGTTAGCTTATCTTTTCCCCTCCCCTAAATTTTCGTCTGTGACAAATTTGTTTGCCGCTTTGATCCACTTAACACTTTGACTACGATTCTCCACGCAGGTAAAATTACATGCCGACAAATATCTCCGCCATGAATTTGAAATTGAAAGATTTTGATTTCACAAATTTGGATACCCTATTAATTTTCTTTCTAATCTGAACTAGTTTATTCGGTTGATGAACACAAATTTGACGAAAACTCGAAAATTTGTATTTGTATATGATAGTGCTTTTGTTACATTAGGTTAGGTTACATGATCGCATGTACCATATATGACCCACTGGGGAGGCCAAGTGTTAATTAATGATGTGCGTTATAACATCTAATCTTGGAGAGCGTCTTAATTTTAGATACTCTATTAATAAATTTGCGGGTATGAAATTGCTACCTCAACATTTGCATGTGTGTGCTTAGCACAATACGTCACTAGGAATACGTACGTTCACACACATGCACAAGATCTTACAATTACGAGAGCTCATCTCCGCGATGTGAACGGACGAGCATGAAAACGACTAAAATTTTCATTTCTGTAGCATGCAAGACTCAATTTTTTCGTTAGCTTTACCCACTTTTGAAGTCAAAGTATGGCCGTATCCATGGCATCCATATGCCATACAATGTTGTCATGGTTCGGAATGGTATCCATGGCATCCACATGCCATACAATGTTGTCATGGTTCGGAATGACGCACAGAATTTTCGGCGGGCGCTACACCTATAGTTGTACTCATTCATCGGTCGTGTTTGTTGTAGTCACTTTTCCGAAATCGTCTAGAATAAATATTATCATTTATGCAGCCTGTTCAGAGTGGATGTGTTTTATGTGCCTCATATCCTATGTAATTATTCATAGGACAAATTTCTGTTTCCGTATATATCACACTAGAAAGAATCCTAACTTGGACCACCATTTCAGAACTTTATTCAATATTTGATTTGTCGAGGTGCTGTGCTCTTGTCTAATGTAACTTTGTTGGTTTTCCATTGAGTTCTCTATGTTACGTTTGCTGAAATTGAATTCATCCATGAATTTCGGTCTCCATAGAGTAACTTAAGTGACTCAATTACAAACATTTTAAGTGGTTAGCATAGTTGTATATTTTTGATGATAAAATTCGCCTTTATGCACCACTGCATGCAGATATTCTGAGCAACGTTTTTCATTTCCAACATTTAGCAAAATTTCTAATTCTATTTACTGTTTCTTTGTAGGGAGTAAGAAGGCTTCAAGTTGTTAGAGCGTTCTAAAAACGATTTTCTGGAAGACATCTCATCATTCTGTTGTCTCATTTCAGTTCGAATACACGCTCGAGTTTTCGAGACTAGTTCTTCAAACTTGAAGTTCAAATAAATAATGAAACCCATTCAATATATTTCCTCGGTATGGCAGGTATGGCAAGCTTTCATCCGTGCCGAGTTGGGCGTGGCGGTCTGAACGCCTCGGCAGCGCCGCGAAGGTTGAGAACCGCTGATCCAAGTGCGAGATGCGCACCCTGCAATTTTCTCTGAGCTCTAATTTATTCGCATAGCTCATGCTCATTTTTAATGGCGTACCTATTAAAATTCTGTTACTTTGACTTGTGCCCAGTCTAACATTGCTCTAGGAGCTTGCAAATGTTATGGAGGATAGATGAAACAAGGCTGCCAACAAAAGCCACAGCTTTTAACTGTACAAAGCTACCTGGGTGTACAAGTATCATAAGGCCTTAAATTTCTACTTAATGTTCATGCGGCCTTGTTTTTCATAACAGTTGTTCAATAGCCTTAGGCTTTTGCGCAGCAAGAAGCTCTGCCCATTAGCCCGTGAGTTTTTTGTAGCGTTGGGGGTGGCATAAACTTCATGCCTGCAGTTCGACTTCTTTTTCTGGGGCGCCGCTCGCTGCCAGTTCTGTTTTGATGAGATTCCGTGGGCCCTGGCCGCCATTGATGGTGATGGCTGGCTGTTCTGACCTTTTGCTGGCAAGCTTTCGAAACTGCAATTGGTTTGCTAGAACTTTGTTATTTTACGCGGCGCGAATCCTTCACAGGCAAGCTCAGGACGAACTTTCCTTGAATTTATTTTCTTGTCGCGTCCTGAGATTATTGGTTGAGACCTGAATTCGGTCTTTTTTGTCCGCGCTTTTTACGATATAAACTTGGTTCACATTCATTTGAAGACGAATTTTTCATCAGATATCCATCTGGTATGTTTTGTGAGTGAAATATTATACGGATTTGTGCGCCCTGGTTCAACTCATTAAATGTTACGTGTTCGCTCAAATGATGTTTTGGACTTTCGCCTCAATTAATGGCACGCGTGCTTGTATTTAAATGCTAATTTCTTATTAATGACCAACAGAGTATCGCGTTCATTATGCACTCAAATCCCGCACTGCGCACAGAGGAAAGCAGAAGTTCCATCATGAGGAGGCGACTGCAGGCTGACTTTTACAGACGTAAATTATATTTCCTTCTGGATTTATTTGTCTATCGTCTTTGCATCAGCGGTTTAGTTGAGCAGCATCGAAAAAAGTGTATTTTGACAGTTCACGTTATAGCAAGTCGGTTCCAGGAGAAATCCCTCCTAATTTAATATTTGTTCAAATTTTGGACACTGATATTTGTTTGGAATGGTTCAATTTCCCTACGTTATTCACTCAAACCACACGAACTTTATGGCTCATGTAAAACAAAATACGTGTGTAAAAGAGATTCGTAATATTCTATCACAATTACTTCACCGATCGCACACTCTCTCGCCAGCGGTCACAGACACTCTCCTTGATAAGCATTTGAGGGCGTGCCGCGGTGGGCAGCGTGGGGCGCCTGTGCCCCCCTGGGGGCGGCGGTCCCTGGCTGTGCGCCCTCGAGTTCATGGTGCGCCCTGCATCCCCGCGCGCGGGGGAATTCTCCCGTCTCCAGGATCACTCGACTGTATGAAGAGACGGTTCACTCCACTCGATGGAGCATTTCTGTGTGTGAAAAATATTGAATATTCTTAAGTTGTGCTAAATTCAAATGTCTTCATTGACTACAGCTTCTCCTTGCGAAATGCAGAGCAGCTTACACCGTTTTAAAATTTAATTACTTATAGTTTTTCGATTGTTCGCGGAGAGTTAGGGCACAAATGTGGTAAAATGCATCAAGAAAAGGAATTCAAGGTATACCTTTACCTAATTACTTGACAAAGGTAAAAGCTCTCGTCCCACTATATAATAATAGCCCAACGCTGCTTGCTTTGTTGGTTCTTCTGTCTGTCCATCCATCTCTCTGTCACTCTTTTAAGGATTCAGACAGGAGATAATTCCCGGGGCCGTATTCCGAAACTAATAGTGAGACTGTCAGAGATGGCAGTCCGTATCAGTGATACTGAAAATAATATTTCATGTTTGAGTGACCGTAAATAAGAGGGTATCTTAAGAAATTACCGTCATTTGTTCCGCCATTTTTGGCGGGACGCCTCGACTAGTCTGAATATGTTTTGGAGTGCTGAGCGACATTCCGTGCGGCCTCGACTTGTTTGCGAACAATTCTGTTCTCTCACAAGTCTTTTGGATCGCGTGTTAGCGTACGCCGAGTGGTGTGTCTTTCGCTAACCAATGTGAAATTACTCTTGCTTTGTGTCACGTTTGATTCTGAGGCAAGTTCTCACTGATGTGGCATGTATTTGTGCCCGTGGGACAGCTAGCTAGTGCAGACATCAAAGGTGAAAAACTCGTGCTATCAAAAGAATACTTGAGTAGAATTCCCAACAACTTATTGTTGAAAAGTACATCAATGTCTAAATTCATATATTTGTACACCTTACTTTTCCAAAAGTGAAAATGAGGGCAAAATGATATGTACTTTGCCAGTCGTTTCAGAACACTGTGGTAGATTGGCAACCAAAGAAATACATCAATTGAAATTTTATCTCGCTGCGAATGTTTCGCTCAATACGGGGGTCCTGTGTACTGTACTGTGTCCTGTGTACTGCACTGTGTCCTGTGCACTGCACTGTGTCCTGTGTACTGCACTGTGTCCTGTGTACTGCACTGTGTCCTGTGTACTGCACTGTGTCCTGTGTGGTATATGAACGACAAGAAAAATTAATTAGGTATAGCATTTCAAAAACCTGTGTAAAAATCTTACTATTTGAAGACCCATCATACGTACGCTTAGCTGACGCCATTTTGACAAGAGAGACGGAGCAATTTACAACCTCATTCTGAGAAATGCGTAGATTTTTTACTTGGTGCGAGTTTTATCAAGCAAAGCTTTCATGCTATGGATTGCATCAGCAAATTTCCAATTTATTGTTACTGCATAATTGTTCTTAGTTTTTAGTCTTTGCTGTGTGTTTAGTCTTTGTTGTATCACCACCAAATTAGATCTGAGTTGCATGGCGAGTACGTAAAATGTTGTGATTCACGTTCGGTGAAGTAGTTGCGGGTCACTGCGTTACAATTTTTCTTTCAGAACGCAAAAAAGAAGGGAAAAGACGAGTACCGTTTCTAATGTAGATTTTACTAATATTTAATCACATACTAAATGAGTATGTAACAATACATTGAACTTTTCAAAAAAAATTCTCTTTGATATCAAAGTTTTTAGATCAGCTTTATTATGGGATCCATTTTACGGGCGCTGGTGCTCTCAGTCGAAAGAGTCCGATTTGCTCTCATATTCCAGGATTTCAGGTGAAGGCTGGAATTCAGGTTGTAGTTGTTATATTAATAAAATTATGACCTCTTTCTTTTTCAATATTTTGTTTCAATTGAGTTGAAATGTTACGTGATGTTAGTTCCATAGAAAGTTCACTTTTATAACTTTTATGAGCACTTTTTGGTGCATTTCATGTTGCTGATGTTTTTGCGTGAAATTTACGCGAAATATGACATGAATGAAATCTTTCATGGGAAGCAGTATAATATTTTGAGTTTTTATTCTTGAGTGATTATTGTTTACTTATAATTGTTGTGTAATTATTCCGTGGGATCACCATTCGTATTGCGCGCGTAGTGAAACAGTTTTGGCTGTGAAATTTTATATTCTTTCACATGTATAAATAAAAGATTTACACCAAATCCTGTTGTAGGGTCAAAAGCAGTGATAAATGTACAACGAAATTTTACGTCGTATTATGCCGGAGTGATCCCATTTTGTATAAAACGGTATAGATGGCTGGTATAAACTCAACTGATTAGATCCTACTGTAATTTTTTTTTGTCATATCATTTTCACCGAGCGCCAAAGGGTTCAAGAGCCAAAAGATGTATTTTAAGGAACGCCTGCGGCTGCCCGTACAGTTTAGGGGACGCCTGCAGTTGCCCGTACAGTTTAGGGGACGCCTGCGGTTGACCGTACATTTTAGGGGACGCCCGCGGTTGACCGTACATTTTAGGGGACGCCTGCAGCTGCCCGTACATTTTAGGGGACGCCTGCAGCTGCCCGTACAGTTTAGGGGTATGTTGATCGATTTCTGTGTCGATAATAAGTAGTCAAGTGTCGGTGTGTAGACAATTGATTGGCCAAGGTGTGGCTATGAAATGTCGCCGAAATTTTTGACCGTTAACAGCGACAGCATTGCTCCCGCCTACACATGTATGAAATCCTCGTGCTTCAAATGTTTCGTGCTCCTATGCCTGTGGATGCAGGTGGACGGCAGCGGGTCACTGATGAATTTTCTCAGAAAGTGCGAGTGATCGCCGTCGGATCTTTTTTTTTAGCGAATCGACTCAAAATGCCGGGCTTGGATGGCTGCTGAGGAAATTGAGTAACTTCTTGATCTACCGTTTATCACGTGCGATCTTCAAACGAGTTGGTTTTGGTTTATTTGTAAAAGCTTTGGCACGAAATTCATTGAAATTCTCCTGAAGTCCAGATCCTCAGTCAAAATGAAATAGACGGATCTAGTACTGATGCGCCTCTCGAGTGCAAACTCTGTGATCGGTATTGGACGATCCTATTTCCCCAGGGACCGCACTTGATCAATGACGGTCTCATTTCTGATTGTTGAAGTCCTGCCTGAACGCTCTTCATTCGCCTCTGGTGTGCAGCCGTCAATAAAACTAGTGTACCTCTCCGTTGCGAGCGACGCCAATTACTTCGTCCCCGGAGGCAAGCTGAATCTTACGCGTTTCCACTTTTAAATAACCAAGCTTTTCGCGCAATTTAATACGGCAGGGCTGTTCAAGTTTCCTGCCCCTTATTGAAGACCAAAATCAGACGCTGCGTAAGTGCACAAAAGGTGCACTGCTCCACTCTGTGGCAGCAGGTCAACAAATTTCTGCTTCGACAGGGAGTACTTCACTTGCAAAAGAAAGCTTAAACCAGACATTCCTCACATCCCTCACCACGCCAGTAGTTGTAAAGCATTGAAAACCCAACGGTAAAACGTGTTGGAATTAATAATAAATGTTCTACAAGCAAGAAAAACTCCAAGCATGAGCATTGGAATCACCCACACGCGTTCACTAAACCACATTTCTGTCACTGTATTTCTTTATTCAGTAAAAATTGCTATCAGTCATTTTTTGAACACATCACATGAATGTATGCATGCATGACAATCTTAGTCTACGTTCATTTGGAATGAATAGATATGTTAAAGCAATGTTAAAGTAAGAAAATATTATTTTACCTGATTCCCACCTTATTCTATGGACGATGAAAGGTAAGTTCGCTCGTTTTGCGTGCTGCATTTGGCAGTCGGTCAGCCATTCAATATAACAGACCCGCAAGGTCACGACAGTACGT